>NQIM01000327.1:0-47785 GCA_003426235.1 Xylaria polymorpha | reverse complement strand
TTTAAATTATAAAGTTTTTTAGCTTTATTAAAATAGTTTTTATATTAATTAATAAAGTTATTATTGCTATAATAGTTACTTAATTTAGCCCTAATAATAATATTAAATATATAAAACTTTTAATTATTAAAATTAAACGATTTTAATTAATTAATTATTAATTAAATTAATTATATATAAGTTATATTTTACGTTTGTACGCGCTATATTAAATAGGTATGGGTAGAGAATCTACTTAATGGGGCCATCATTTCCACCCCTTAAATCTGACAGATGTAACCACCACCGGGTATGCCGGCCACCAGACCCCCCGGGTCCTGCCCGGGGTCACTATTGATCTGTAGCGCAAACAGCGGCTGCAGCGCGGTGAGGGGGCGCGATTCATTCGGTTCACTGCTTCTATCCGTTCGATCGGGTGATCTAGCTCCAAGATCGAAGTGCTAACGCCCATACAACTTCGTGACCGGACGGCGAAGGCATCACGTGTTGTGGATCTCACACTGGTCCGCACCGGGGTCACACGATATCACATCTCCGTTTTACCGACCGGTGACAGCTTTGACGATCTGTCGACTCCAACTACGACTAATACCGTGTTCACACCTCTCGGCGTATTACGCTATACAGCCAATGACATAAGAGCATACCAGCCTCAAAAATTCTTCATGTCCAATCATATATTTACTCCATATGAGATGTGACAACCACACACATATCCATGACTCGCTGAATTGTTATTCAAAGGATGGGTTGAGTACCTAGTTCAGCGATTGGGTAATAGTCAAATATTATAGATGCTGTGTCGCCATAGCTATGTAATTTATAGCAACCGGTAGGAATGCAGCATCGTCGGGTGGCAAGCTGAGCTGCAATATTGGGTGTCTAATGTATAAGGCCGCAGATGGTCGAAGGCGAGAATGTCTCCCAGGACGACAGTCCGAAGGTGATGCCACCCTGTGCCGTTTTCTTTTCGTTTCACCCTTGATTCTTCCCCTAATTGGCCGTGCGTACATATCTCCTCATTCTCCTCGATATATTTATTATCAACGAAGCCGCCTACGAGAAAAAGCGAACTTGAACTGCAACCACCGATTATCAGCCTTACGTCGCTGTCACCCCTATTATTATCATCATCACAATATTCCAATCCCTATGCAAAAACTTGAATCATGGCTACTACCAGAGCCTGGCTTGATCCGAAACGAAACTCGGTCGAAGGCCACATAAAGCAATGCATCCTTACCTTCAATGGCAATGTTATCTGGGGGCCGGTCGGGTGTCATGATAACACAGTCCAGATTCGAGACGCCCTTCAGAGGGCTGACTCTCGATTTGGTATGATCATTATGGATAAGCCACACACAGTCGAGGGCCACACAGCCTTCATCAGCATCAGCCGTGGAGATACCGTTTATTTGGACAAACTCCACACCCACGACAACATGTCAGGGCTATGTCAAGCCGTCTTCGATGCCCAGCAGGTACGCGGCTCTTGTTCTACATACCTAAGACCTTATATCCAAAAGTTCTCTGAGGACAAAGCCGACACACCACTATCATGTACCCCCTCCTAAGCCGTCTCCTCCCATGCCCCTCTAGTTGTGCACAATATATTTGGACATATTAAAACCTCACATGAATATATCAAAGCTGATCTCTTTCTAGTAAGGATTGTACTTCCCACGACTCTTCGTTTCGACTGTTTCGCCTCCTGAGATGGTGTCATGAAGGGTGGACTTTGTCGTGGCAAGATTGCTGCTAAACAGAGGTTGATGGCGTTTGAAATGGAGGAAAGCATTTGTGAAGGTCTTGTGACATGCTGAAGTAGGGTGCATTAAAATGCCCCTATTTGCCGCTCGCTGGATGTCACGTGCCATGGAGGGCATCACGATCACGGTCACTATTAAAGCAGCCTAAATGGCACCCACCAACCTAGACGGTAGTTGGAATTCGGCACTAGCTATAATTCCACCCTTTCGCTCACTGAATATATCATCAGTTTCGCCATCAGTTTCCAGTGCCTCTTGTGTCATCTTTTATACGGAGCACCCTTTAAGGGCGGACTTGACACCGTAACTTAAGTACCTTGACCTTAGATACACTTCTAGGCAACTTCCCTAATTTCGCATTGGACGGACTCTCTTTTCCACTTTTGTAGTCCACCTCCAAAATCACTACACATGCCACACTTAATAGATCAACTGAGGGTAACCCCTCTAGATAATTATGTAAAAAGATTGCCAGAATAGGTATATATGGAGCACTAGGTATCGCGCGGTACATATAGATAGGTGGCATGTGTAGTGATTTTCTATGGCACGTGTAGGTGGAGAATATAGTCTAACCTGTTGTCGGTGATCTAAGGTAAGCAAGGGTAGGCACCTACGAGTGAAGCACAGACCTCTACTAGTACTGTAATTAAGGATTGTAAAACCCATTTACAGTACTAGGTACTGTACTTACAACATCATCCGATTAATTTTACCTTGTCTTCAGCGAATTAGTATAGATAGCCACTGTCACCCGGTGTAGATTCAGGATCAAGAGGCTTTAACGATACCGAATTATCCAAATTTCCATGTGTCCTGCCGCTGAAAAGAAAACACCGGTCAACAGCTGATCAGGGGTGAGATGCGGGCCACTGTTCCAGCCCTATAGATGCTAACCATTTAGCGCAGCGCCTCATACGAGGTTAGGTACTTGATTTATACCATAGTACCGTACTAAGTTATTTGCCTATATTAAGATGGATTGTTATCTCATAGCTGTATAGTTGCTACTGGCTTAGCTAAACTGGAAGCTTACAGTAGTGTATATGCCTATTACTTATCGATGTGGGGAAGGTATCCATGGATGGCCAATATAGATAGGTACTTACAGATAGATGGTATAGGATAGATAGTATAGGCTAGGAGTCAGCTGTCGTGGCGTTGATGACAGCAGCGGGTTTAATGATTCCGGTGGGAGACGGTGGATATCCTGCCTATTCTAGATACTATCTCCATTACTCTAAGCCTTACCATTTCGATCGCCAACCACTCATACTGTAGTTCCTACCCCATTTTCCCCAAACCCGTGCGTCCCTCCAAGACCCGGACAATCCGGCGCGGGATGGATTAACCTTAACCTTAGGTATTACGTACCGTACGTAACACGTAGTATAGATAGTGTAACTAACACCTACTCTTGCACTACATGCACGATAGATGTACGCGCATCTACTATTTCCAGCTGCTCTACCACTGCCGATGCTCATCCTTTCCTTATCATTCCACGTCGCAAACCTCGAAATTAGAATCGTCTATCTTCCACCAACAACACGAAGCGACGACTCACATTCGGGCCCGCCGACGAGCCTCGCTTCGGTCATCTGGCTCATTTTGGTCGATGCGAGTGAGCAACTCTGCAGGGCGAAGCATCGCTTGGGTCTGGCCATAACCGATCGGCAAATAATCTGCATGCATTGGGACACATATTTCCTAATCGGGTTGCACAAAGCCAGCTGAACCAGCTGAAGGAGGGCATGGTGCAGGAGCCGGGGGTGGGAGAAATCAAAAAGTTCTCAAATCTCTGGACCTTTTGCAAGACAACGAGTTAAGAAAGAGACGAACGTATGCTGTATACAGTATCTCTCAAGTGCATTCATGGCGGTTGCGTGGCTACAGTATGTTGCCGCTGTCCTGGGCTGGCTGCCGCTGGGGAATTGTACTTGCGCCAGTGGCCTTGTTTGTGATAGTGTCGGCATTTTGCGACGGCAAGCTGCTGTCTTCGGGTTTCAGCGAAGCGGCTATGGTCCCCGTCATATGTACAGTAGCGTGAGATGTCTGGTCGTAAATCATCAAGCCATACAGGCCAGCTATCTCAGCTGGACTTGTTGACATTGCTTTCCACACTGCCGGTATAACACGCCTGCTTCAGTGATGGTACCCCCCCGCGCATTACTACGCAGCCTGCAGACTTGCCATGCGATACGACTTAATGAAATTAATCACCCTAGTTTAGTCCGTACATTTCAGCTTCGTTCGGTAACCCAGGGACTGTCCGAGACAACGGATATTGACCGTTTTGGTCTTGGTTGTCGGCACAGCCATGCAGGGTCAAGAACCCAGAGTTGAGAGCCAAGGACAAGGACGGTATGTAGAATCGTATAAGTGCACGAGTTCATACCTCCCGTCCTCGTGAATTCACAACCACAACTTTCTCCTTATCGTCATTAATATCAGTTCTCTCAAGAGCTGGTACCGCTCAAGCTGAAGCACCGTAATAGTTTTTGTTGTTGTGGTCTATTCCCGCATCTGGGAGCTATGTTGGGTTTACGTGGCACTTCAGCAGGTAAGAACACACCTTTAAACCGCACTCTCGCAAAGGCGACGCCAATATGCTAAATCCTCAATATTAGGCCACGGCCAGCCATCTACCAAGACAAACAAACAGAATGCCGAGCCCACACTTCTAGGGAACGGCACTTCGAAAGAGAACGGGCGTGAGGTCCCCAGCCGTACAAACTCCCCAACCATCCAAAGTCATCCGACAGCTCTGTTATCGCCAGCCTCAATGAGCGGTAGTATTCATGTTCCCAAGCGTGTTTCTCCTTACCCGAGACGTTCGAACCTAGTGCGCGTCGCGAGCGGGCAGCACACCAGTATACACTTTGTCAAAGATCAGTATGTCTCAGTTCGTCAACGATGCCAACGAGAACTGGGCGCCAACGTCGGCCTCTCGGCCTTCGACACGTCTCACTCAGGCCTCACGGACTGGATCAAACATGAGCGTATGGCTAGACTGCCTCATAAGGGTGGCTCGTGGGATCGGGTTCTCATTTCTGCTACTTATTTCGCTGGGCAAGTCAACCGACTTAGCGAAGCAATCGAGTCCTTTACCCCTGAGTCTGAAGCAGCATCGAACCTTCTTTATGGACAGTGCTTGATCCTACTCGAGGTAAGACATCATTAACATCAAGCTCTACAGCGGAATATTAGTATTGGTATTGACGATCGCAACAGCTTGGCCATGAGAATGCGGAAGCCCTGCAAACAGCCTTCGACTTGTTCTATCAGCTTGGGCTAGAGCTTTCACCACTTCTGAGGGCCGAGAATGCCCTTCGCCTGGCTCCTTCGATAATGGAAGATGTGGCTAGAGCTTTCTCAGAGCTACTCAACATTGTGTCCGGCATCGCGATCGGCTACTACTCTGCCGTTCATGGTTCCCGCCATGTGACAACTCGATTCGACATCTATGCGACCTTTGGTGCATCCATTGACAACTACCGTTCGCGAGTGCAACACTGCGCGTACGAAATCTGGAACTTCGAGCTCCGAACACAAGGATACGATGAGACTGTCCAGATCGGAGCTCTACAGGAGTGGCTGGCGCCCCAGGACCAAGTCCTTGCATTCCTTGCTTCCAACCACATCAGTCTGGCAACCCGGCCAGAAGAATACACTTGCATCTGGTTCCAGTCGCACTTGAACCAGTTCTTCAAGTCTGCCGACAAGGCACTGCTTGTAGAAGGCAAGTCTGGCTCCGGGAAGACGACACTCGCAAACTGGGTTGTTAACCGATTACAACGACCCATCGCCGGTCGGGTCATACCAACCTTGAGCTTCTTCTTCAGTAAGTCATATATATATATATAGGTCATCTCACCTGTCCAATTTAACTAACGTACTTTAGGCACGAGTATCACAGCACAGGCATCTTGTGTTTCTATGTTGAAAACCCTGTTATTCCAACTGTTGTCGCTGCGAATTGGCGACTTGGATCTATTTGTTGCCGTCTTCCAAGCTTTCACCGAATCCAAGGCGCTGTCTTCGGCTGCGGCCCAAGAAGAGAGGCTATGGGAAGCACTCAAGCAGGCATTGAGTAGCATCCGGAGCGACGATGAAGAAATTGCTATCGTCATCGACGGTCTGGATGAGGTGGAAGGTCTCAAACCTGTCGCCAAGCAAGTGAGCACGAACCTTCAACGAATCGCGCACGAGCTTCCTAATCTGCGGGTTCTGTTGTTCTCCCAACCCCTGGATGTCCGCTCAGAAAAGTATACCGAAATCGAATTGTCATTCGACTATGTGTATGATGACCTCCAGACCATCCTACAGCAAGGTCTGGCGCGGCATCATCATTTTACAGAAAGAGACTTCGCCGAGCAAGCCAATATTGTCGATGGTCTCTTGGGTATTACAGACGGCTCGATGCTATTAGCGTCTCTGTTCGTTTCGTATTTGACGCAACAGAAAACGCCCGCTGATTTCGTAAAAGCGTATGACACTCTCGTGAAATCGCCACCGAAAAACGTAGCTGAGTTTATCCAGCGACTACTAGGAGTCGTAAAGCTTGACAATGATAGCAGAACCGTGATCTCTTTGCTAGTGGCGGCTAAGAGACCTCTGTTCATCAGCGAGATAGAAATTCTGCTTCGCACAGACTCAAAGGGTGCCAGCGTCACAAAACCCGTCCAGTTAGGCCAAATCACCAAGTCGATAACTGCCTTCACTTTTACAGTAGAGGGCCTAATTACCTTACGACATGATGCTGTCAAGCAGGCTTTCCTCAATATCCCGGATACCTCCGATGTGTCTTTACATCTGAAGGATAGACATAAAGATCTTCTGATTCGCCTTTTTGCATCTACAGGAAAACACCTACGAGACGTGGATGAGCCACGTTTGGGTTACCTGACTTCGGCCGAGGTAGACAAGAGAATCGCGTCTCACCGTCTTCTCGAATACACCATCCGATACTGGGTCATTCATTTCAGGCTGTCTTCGCTGTTCAAGGTTCAGGGTGACCTTCAGTTCCCTCCTGAATTCGTTTCTGTCTTCCCCAGCTCAGTGAGCTTTGCCTTGCTCGAGGCCAACCGTTGGAGATCCCAATACTTGCCCGACGAAGTTGCGGATCTGTTCACCGTCGCCTATCGCGTTCGTAAGCAACTATTCGGCCCCGAGCACGTAAGCGTTCTGCAGTCTGCCATTACATGCGCCGTCTTTTACGAGACTGTCCTTGCGAGCTACCCTAGAGCTACTGAGTGGTACGCCTTGGTGGTCAGAATTGGCAAAACCGTGCTTGGACTCCAGTCAGAACTCGTCATCACCTGCTGCAACACGCTTCTTCAAATCTCGGAAACGATTGTGTCTACGACGCGTACCGAGATAATGACATATCGAGAAGAGGTATTATTGGTGTTGGTTTCTTCTTACACGCACCAATATGGACCTCTCTCGGATGAAGTGCTCAGAATCTACGAGGCGCTCGCCGAGCTCTACATTTCAATCAAGGAAGAGACGAAAGCGACGGAGATCCGAGTTAAGATCCGTGAGGGTCGTGTTGGATTCAATGAGCATGAAGAGACTACTGAACGCGACACCGTCTCTAGACATCTTGATGTCATGCTGAAGAAGCACAGTCACGAGCAACAAGTAGAGGGCTTCGAGAGCCTTTTGTTCGGCTACGAAGAGGAATCCGAAGAGTCATGGACCATCCTGCATGTCGAGAGCATGATCAAGTTTGCCTTGGAGCTCGTCAAGCGCGGGAAGTTCAGCAGCGCCGAGGAGATCTTCGTCGAGCTGTGGCTCAAGCTCAGTGACTATTGCCTGACCACCCAGGTTCTAGAGTGGCATGAGAAGAGAATTGAGGTAATGCTCAAATACGCATCCTTCCTCCATTCGCAGACACGAGTGGAAGAGGCCTCGGCAGTCCTGATCAGCTGCTGGAATGAGTACTCGACCCACCAAGTGTCCATGTTCGAGTCAATCATACTTCTCATGAAAGAAATTGCCGTCTGCATGAAGGTCGTTGGTATGGTCTCCCTCTCTCTCACGGTTTTCCAGAGATGCTGGTCATGGTTCAAGTCCACCCACAAAGAGGAGAGCAGTGCCTTCAAGGAGATCGTTGAGCTTATTGCGACTACTTCAAGCGAGGTCGTCAAGAAGTCGTCTACAACTACTACCGTCTCGACGACTTCATCAAGCGAATCGGTGATTCGAGAGGTCTTTGAGTCCTCCTTCTCGGAGGAAACCCAGGTCACTACTACGACAGTTGAATTGTGCAACTCGTTGACATCCATTTACATCGAACAAGAAAACTGGTCAGAGGCGGTGTCCGTTATTAGAAGTACGTTGAAGAGAACTTGGGCTTCATTCTTTGCCGAGTCCATCGAGAGCGTCCGTCTCGAGTCCTCGTTCTCCTCGGAGAGTACGCTACTAGTTCTCCACCTCGCCCAGTGTTACATCAATCAGAAGCGATATGACAAGGTTGAGTCCCTCTATCTACGTCTGTATCGGGTATACTGCAAAGCGCGCAAGTTTGGCGATGCCGATGTCGTCAAGTTCAGGGAGCTCTATATCGAGTTTCTTACCAAGTATGAGATGCATAGCGTTCTTATTGCCTTTTACCAAGAACTCCTCGTCGAGTACCGCTCCTTCTACGGACCAGATCATGCGAAAACCATTGCTATTCTCTATGCTCTGGGTGATATTTGCAGAAGCCACCATCTGACACACGGATACTGGATTGAATATTACTCCGAGATCCTCGTTGCCTTGAACAAGGGTTCACGCATCTGCCATGAGGATGCATTGCGGGCTCTCATCGTTGTGGCCGAGTATTACTACGAATTAAAGCGCTACTCCGAATCTTTGGTGTATCTAAAGTCCATCATCGCCACATTTTGCCAATTTGGAACCAAGTACAAGATCTTCCAAGACACAGTCTTCGTCCAAAAGACTCTTGAACGGTATTCCCGAGTCATCGAGGAAACTCAGGTCGAAATAAACGAGCACGTCACGATCCTGAAAGAGATTCGCCAGGCGTGCTCGAAGTTCTTCGGGGAATCTTCCGAAATCTCGGTGAATGTGACCGTCACGCTTGCGGAAGTTTGCACCAAGAGCGAGAAGTACCAATACGAAGCAATGTCTTACTACGAACATATCCTCAAGTACTCCAAGTCGGTTTCGACAACGGTCGTAAAGCGCAGCCAGAGCACCTTGCGTTCCCTGTACGTGAAGCAGATCACGTCTACGAGCTCATCCACCGAAGTAACGAAGGAGACGCTCGAGAAAGCCACATCTATGACGTACGAACGTTATACCGAAGTCAAGAAGACCCATTCCGTCACCCACGAGACAACCCTCACCACGCTGAAAGAGCTCGTCACATTGTATCAAAAGCAGAAGAGAATCGACCTCGCAGTGAAAGAGCTCCAAGGTCTAGTTGTAGAATGCGTCGCGAGCACGAAATCCACAAAAGCACTGATCGAAACAGCCCGATACGTCGCCTCCATCTTCGCCGAGTCCTACGTCTCCCAAGGTGTCCAACTCATCCGCGAACTCAAGTTACAAGTAATATACAAGGCCGTGTCCAAAACGGCAGGCTTTGACGTCACCAAGTCCGGGCGATCATGCTTCGCCTTCATCGCGTCCTTCGAATACCACCTCCGCGCAAGGAACAGTGGAAGCATCGCTACTTACATGGCGGAGATCCTAGCCGAGTACCTCTCCTACGAGCGCATGGTGTCTTCGATCAAGGCCAAGGCGAAGATCGGAGTCGTCATCCTTCTTGGTGCGCGTCTCCGCCACATCCAGTTCCGGAGCAACCGCGCGGAGGACTTCGAGTTCGTGGAGCGCCAGGTCTTGGATTACTTCACCGCCACCGAGGTGAGCGTGGTCAAGGACTCTGCGAAGGCCTCCGTCCGCGGCTTCGTGCGGATCCTGCTTGGCTTTTTCTTCGGAGCGCAACCAGCCGAAGAACTTCGTCGCCTCGGCTGCTCGCGCCGCCGTCTCGGAGCTGAAGGTCTACCTAGCCAACTTGAAGTACAGAGAGGCAGTGGGATTGGCACAGGTCGTCTACAAGTTCCTCATGGCCCACGAGGGCCTGGACGACCCCACCGAGATCACCCTCGGCTTCCAGCTCTGCCTCATGATGGCCGGGCGGGGCGAATTCAAGCGAACCTCACCAGCCGACGAGGAAACGAACAAGGCCATGCTAGCGCTCTCGCAGGCCATCCTAGGCGAAGTCTTCGACATCTGCAAGAACAACAAGATCGACCTAGTGCGATGCCCGCTCCACGAACTCGACGAGCTCATCTCGCTCCTCGGCGACCAGAAGGACATCCGCCGCCTGCTCTGGCTACTGGAGAGCCTCTGGGACAGGAGGGGGGCGCAGACCTGGGGCTCGGAGGTGAAGCTCACGCTCGGCGTCCGCCTGGTGCAGGCCCGGTTCCTGGCCGGCGACCACCAGATCCTCCCCGCGATCCAGCTCGCCGAGGACATCGTGTACAACCTGCGGCGGACGCACGGGCCGCGGCACAGGCAGACGCTGGCCGTGTACGAGATCCTCGCGAGCCTGTACACGAGCGCGGGACAGCACTACACGGCGAAGAGCAACGCCGAGGGCGCCAACGCGGCGCTCAAGAAGCGCGACGTCGCCCTCGCCAAGACGTACTTCAAGAAGGCGATCACGGCGAACGAGGACCTGCTGAAGTTGCTCGTTGATACCGATGCCGATGACAGCGAGGATGATAATGATGATGACGGGTTCTCTGTCGTGAGCAGCCATGTCGGCTCTCTTAGGGGGCGTGGCAGCACCTATGGGCTGGGACGGAGGATCACGTCCAAGGTGAGCATCCCGTCGCTGCAGCCGAAGAACGAGTCCACGGGACTCACGGCCGAGAGCGAGGCGGGACAGCGACATCACGAGGCGCCGCGGGAGGTGCTTGTCGACGTCGCGAGAAAGCATCTGCGTCTGGCTAAATTGGCTGTCCAGCGATATGGTGTCTGGGAGAGGCTCACCGGTCGGCGGTTCGAGAGCCTCACGGCCAAGATTTGGAAGGAGTTTGGATCCGAGTTGAAGTTGAAGGACGACTTGGTCCTTAGTGCGAAGTGGAAGGTGGCCGGGTACGGTAATGGTAAAGCTGAGGGTGGATTCGAGGAGGATGGCTTCGCGGTCCCTGGTAACTGGTCCATTTCTTGAATTTATGTACCTATTTACGTGTAGTTAATGTTTTTATTAATCTCTGGTCCGGGTGGACCACGGAACAGATCTTTCTAGTACAATGCGAGTGCTCGCTTCATATTTGACTCCGTCTACGGTCCAGTCGAGAGGTATTTCTGGCATGTCCAGGTCCAGGTGTCGGCTCCTAATCGTAGCTTCCCAGTCTCGCACGGCAAGTACTGCGGGGGACATGTTGACGATGCAGATGACCAAGAGGCCATTGCGCATCAGTGTCCGGACCCCGACTTCATGGGCCTTGACTATGGCTTCTTCCATAGCGGTACCCAAGAGGATATCCTCAAGAAGAATGGTTCGCTCAAACAAATTGCTTCGCTCGCGCACAACATGCCTGTCGCTCCAATAGACGTAGGGTCCGTCCGGGTGTACGCTAACCGTAAACTTATTGTCATCTGAGGACCATGATAAGTCGATGTTTTCTCGCGAGGCGCCCGGCAATTCGAAGTAGACCTCGCACTGCCATCTGCTGACAACGACGTCAATCGGTGGCATGGATAGGAAAGGCCCCCGGGGTCGACGGTGGGCGATTCGGTTTCTTCGGGCCCGCGCTCTTTGCTGTTTTAACTCATCTTTCTCAAGTTCACCCAGCCAAGCGATGGGGAATACCTGGTTCGAGATACTGGCCTGGTTCGAGGGACCGGCCTGGTTCGAGGGAGTGGTGTCTCCATTATCCGGCCAAGCCTGTTGGGTGGAAGGGGTAGAGGGATTCTCGGCTCTGGGCTCGGACCGGGGCGTCGGAGCCCGTCTGGGCCATCGTCTGCGACCCCGATGTGGGCCGGAATTATTGGTGGATGGCATGTTCCTGTAGAGGTACAGGTGTTCACGTCTCCGTTTGTCAAAGTCGATGAAGGATAGCTGAATAGGAATTTGGTGCAGTTTCGGAAGGGAGTATCCTGTGTGGATGGGAGAAAAGTCACCAACGGAGGAAGCTACAGTCGAACCTACTTATATGCTGGACAGAAGACCCCCGTCATCTACTACTTGACTAGACTTCGGAGGTCACTTAATCGAAATGGCAAAACTAGGTTGAAGTAAGCCAGAGATGAACTGGTTTTTACAAACTTCTGGGGTTGGTCGTGGCTTAGTAAACTTGATCTGATCTCGAGTATGATGCACAAGGTTTTCAGGATCAGAAAGATACAAACCTAGCTGACCGCTTTTCGAGTAGTGTAAGTTAGAAAGGAAAGTTACAGTTGTATATTAGGTAGTTTTAGGGCCGACTAGTCATTAGGATATTCAATCTTATCCTCATCCGTTGCGTAAGCACAAATAGCATCTATCGGTAGAACTACGTAAAGAACTATGTTTTACAGCGAGTACTACAACTTAGATCGATCCCGGCTAATACCTTGTTTAGTAACAAGTTTCCTAGGTATAAGTAGGCAAAGAATGACGGCCGGTAAGTTATATAAATGCGTGCTTGCTTCATAGCATACCGTCCACCTGATGACTAAGTAAGGACTTATACGACGATATTAAGAGTGCGGGTCTTGCCGACCGTAATCGTATCTGATTGGGCCATTTCGATGTCAACACACCTCAGGCAATGCTTCTCGGTTGGACCCGAACATCCAGCCCCAACGCCCGATGCGGGTGGGTTTCTCTGACTCGCATCCAACCTCGAAACAGACAAGGACCAAGAATCCCATCCCGGCCTGCACCACCTTGCATAGCATAGCGCATGCTGTATGCCGGAATCCTAGCATGATGCTGCAAGCTAGAAGTTTAAAGGGTGTCCTTACGGCATATATGAAGTTCATATTCGCCCTAGCTTGGCTGACTGACCGAGATAGTACATGGTTCCCCCGAAGAGAGAAGGAAATGCAAACACCGAAACTTTTGATATACCAAGCTAGATGCCAAGGCAACACCGATAGGTGCAACACCGCAATGTGCAGAAATGCACTTATCTGAGTCTGTAGGTACACAGTAATTACGCCCGAACGCGAGGAGAACACGGGTCGGGTCGGGTCGGGCGTCTGTCCAATCAGCGCTTTTATCTGCTCTTGGAATACACGGCCAATCATCTATCTTCTAGGGTGCCGTCTGCGCGGCTCTAGCCGTCACATCCATCATATCGTATGGTGTGCGTGCTGCGCGTTGTCGTGACCCGTGTGTGTGATGCTTCTGACCTGACGAGAGCGAGAAAAACAGAGAGACAGACAAACAGAGGGAGCCGAGTGCCGTGTCCCACCAGATATGCCTACCAAGTTAGGTGCTGTGCAATATTCCCAGCTTCGTCTGGTTATTGGGCGGCGCTTCGACGTCGAGTCTGCTTCATCCATATTTTCCCATCTCCCCCAGCCTAAGCGCCTGCTGTCCAAGGGCCAATCATCAGGCCTGTCATGTCCTCTGCCAAGCGGCGAAGACTGACTACTGGTGATAGAAGGACCCGCCTCGATCCCTGGTCAGGCCCCTGGTTGCCGCCCGCCCTGGTCTGCAGCTGGCCCGTCACTCACTGACTGTTCCCCGCGAATGTCGCTCTACCTATACGATATGTATGGCGTTGCTCTGCTCCGTATCGAGATAACCGCTTGTGATGCGGGCAGCCACCATGCCGCATAGCACCACCTCGCAACCATTTTTTCCCTCGCATTCCCCTTGAGCTTTTCGTTTCAACTGCTTTTGTATGTGCCACTTATAGTAAACCTCGCGACCCTCAGCGACGAGTTTTCTAACCAGATCTGATGCGCAGAGCAACCAGTTAGCTTGGATAGCGTAAGAGGCCTCACTTTCTACCCCACCAGGTCGCGATAAGGCCGGCCTCCCTACCGGCCATCAAACAACCGCGAAGCACCTATTATTAGTTCTGCTCACTGTGCGTCATCATACGCCCGTCCAAATCACACGGGGCGCGCCTGGACCCTGTTCGTCTGCTGTTCGTCTGCATATCGCTCGCTTTGGGCGAGGGTACATGAAACAAGCATGGACCGTCATGGTCGGCCCGACGAGGAGATGTTCCTCAACAAACCCGCCGAGGATTGCGACAGCCCGACGGTCGAGCCCCTAAGGATATTCAAGCCTCAGAGTCCCAAGCCTCAAGCCGACAAGATGTCCGATCGCTTCAAGTACCCCGCGCCGGTAGCCTCCAAGCCTAGCTTTCCGCTGCCGCCGGGTGCTTCGAGCTCAGCCGCGCCGCTGCCTTATCCCGATGACGACGACCTCCGGATCGGCCAGTCTACTCAATCTAGTCGACCGCCGTATCTCAGCGACGACCGAAAACCGTCCACGAGCAAGATATATACCAGCCCTGCCGGCCCAAGCGGCTCGGGCCGCCTTAATGACACTACCCCGCGCCTCGACACGAGTCCCATCGACAAGAGAGGTCCCGGTCTCGCCGAGCGCCGCGGGACCGCCCCAAAACCGCTCCCCTGGGACCCTCAGCCCTTCGAGCCCCCACGGAGACGACGGTGGTCTATTCGCGAAACCTCTGGCGCATCAACAGAAGCCCGCTGCCGCTGCCGCTGCCGCTTCGATCACGCCTTTCCCCGATTACCACCAGAAACCGTACTATCCGCCACCTCGCGTGTCTTCGGCCGCCTCGACTTCAAGCTCAAATAGTAATCCCCCGGCCTCAGCCACCGACACAGGAAAGCTATCTCAAGATGCCGGAAGATAGCGGGGTGAACCGCTTCGCGTCGACGGCATCCACATCGACTACGAGAGCGAATAGGGGATCCCCGCCTCCACCCGAAACCCCCCGTCGTCGAGCCGGGCAACATTCCCGGCGGTGGTATCGAAGCGCGGTATGCCGCCTCTGGGATCTCGGGCACTGCGACGCTAAACAGCTTTCAAAGTGCTGCAGCTACCCAACGTCTGGCACAGTATGGTCCACAGCAACAACAACAACAACAACACCTGGCCACCTCACAACCTCCCCGACCATGGACACCGACAGAGACCCCAGACCAGCAGCCACATGGGCCTCCAACTGTGTATCAAGGAGCGAATCCCGTGACGAGTCCAACGACGTCTAGCTTCAGCCCTCAAGCCACCACCCGTCCACCCACCACTAATGCGCCGCAGAACTCTAATGCGACGGCGGCGGCAGCGGCGGCGGGAGGGCCCGCTTTGCAAGTCAGCGTCCTCGAACAAGACTTCCAGCGCATGCAGATGTCGCCCAGCCCACCACCAGCCTACTCTAGCATCACACCCAGCGGGAATCCCGCCGGATATCCGAATGAGAAACAACGGCCGGCGGCGGCTGTGGCGAGCACAGGCTCCACCCCGGCACAGGCGTCGAACCCGGCATCGCCACCCCCGAAGAAGGCAAGTGAGATCGCAGCTGGACTGACGTCTCCCGCGTTGCAACACCCGGGCCATCCAGCCTTCGCCAATGATCCACGGCCGGAGAGCCAGCCCAGCGGACAGCCAGCTCAAGCCACCCCCCCGGCAACCTCAGCCGGTCCTGCTGCCACCACCGCCGCCGCCGGTGCCGCGGCTGCAACCACAACGACCATCCTGCACACGCCATCCCCCGTTCCAAAACGGTCAGGGCCCGACATCGCCTCCACCACTACCCGAGGCTGGATTGCCCACCTCGACCAAAACTCAGGACAATACTACTACATCCACCTCGCGACGCAGGCCACGCAATGGGAGTTTCCCAAGGGGCCCAACCCAATCCACCACGAAGTCGCACCGCTCTCGCCCACGGCATCGACCTACGGGAACCCGCTAGCGTCCCCCATCTTCGGGAAGCAGAGCGCCATGGCGTCGCCGATGTTCCCGCCGCAGACGCCGGGGTACGCGGAGAGCATCATGAGCGTAGCAACAGCGACGCCGAGCGCGGCGGGGTTCAGCGGGCCGCCTCCCGGCGCCGGCGTCGACATGTACAAGGTGCAGCCGACGAACGGGGTGTACTTCGGGCCGTACCTGCGGTACGTCAACATGGAGGTGGAGAAGGGGCTGTGGCTGGGCAGCATCATGATCGTGACGGACGCGCCGCAGCCGCCGACGATCCACATCCACCCGAGCACGGACCTGTCGCCGAACCCGCGGCAGCTGCTCCCGCGGTCCGTGTACACGCACCAGCGGTGGCAGTTCTACAAGTACGACGTCGACCTCCCCATGGCGGATTCCGGCACCGAGCGCTGGACGTACGCCGTCACCTCGCACCTCGGGTGCACGCGGTACGAGTTCGTCGTCGCGGGCCGGGGCGAGACCGGGTGGCGGTTCGTGGCGCACTCGGGCAACGACTTCGCGGCCGGCACCTCGCAGAACGAGCGCGGCAAGCTCGGCGGCCTCGGCTTCATGTGGAAGGACGTGCTGCAGAAGAACGTCGACTGCGGCGGCTTCCACGTCCAGCTCGGGCTCGGCGACCAGATCTACGGCGATCGCCTGTGGAAGGAGGTCCCGCTGCTCAAGCAGTGGCTCGCCACGCCGGGGAAGGAGAATCGGAAGAACGCGGCGTGGACGGCTCGTCATGAGGAGGACGTCACGCATGCTTACTTCCACTTCTACACGAGCCACTTTGACCAGCCCTTCTTGCGCGAGGCTTTTGCGCAGATCCCGCATATCTGCCAGCTCGACGACCATGACATGTAAGTTCCCCCCCCCCCCCCCCCTTAACCGCACACCAGAATAGATTAGATAGATAGTTCCTGAAATCGTTTGGGAAATTGGCAGCGCTGACGAAAAGATAAAAATCACCAGCTTCGACGGCTACGGGTCATACCCAGATTACATGCAGAACTCGCAGGTATTCAAGAACATCGGGCGGATCGCGGTGGACATGTACCTCCTGTTCCAGCACCACACGACGCTCGAGATGCTGCGCAACGTGGGGCACGACATGGACCTGTTCACCATCACGGGGGCAGGGGTGGCACTTCGTCAAGTTCCTCGGGCCGGCCGTCGTGGTGGTGGGCGTCGACGTGCGCTCGGAGCGGACGCAGAACCGCGTGCTCGCGGGCCCGACGTACCAGGGCCTGTTCCCCAAGGTGGCCATGCTGCCGCCGAGCGTGCAGCACTGCGTCTGGATGGTCTCGGTCCCCCTCGTGTACCCCCGGCTCGACACCATGGAGTCCCTGGCCAACACGTTCGCCACGGGCAAGAAGGCCGTCAACGCCGGGTACAACGTGCTCGGCAAGGTCACGAGCTCTGTGGCCGGCATCGTCGGCGGAAAGGAGGTCGTCGCCTCGGGCTTCAACCAGGTCAAGAAGGCTGTCGGCAAGTCGGGGCTCATGGGGAATGTTGTTAATCAGTTTGGTGATCTCGACATCGGCGAGATACTGAAGGACATGTGGACTCATGATACCAAGGACCTCGAGCGCACGTACCTCATCCGCACGCTGCAGGGCATCGCGCACCAGAAGGGGATCCGGATGACTTTCTTGTCTGGAGGTGAGCATTTTTCTCCCCTTTCCTTCCCTTCCCTTTGTCATTTGTCATTCCTTTTTTTGTTGGTTTCACTTTTCCATCACACTCCCCTCCCCTGTCCCCTATCCCTCATCACGCCCCTATAACCGCATCTACCCGAGACAAACTACGCCCGCCCCCCCAGACGTCACGCCGCCGGCGCAGGTCTAGTCCACGACCCATCACACCCAAGCGACCACAAGACAATGTACCAGATCATAACCTCCCCCATCGTAGCCGCGCCAGCGGCAAACTACATCCTGAAGATGCTGCAGCACAGCAACAAGGCGCACTACGTGCCTCCGAACGGGCAGAAGTCGTCGTCGCACGACACGGCCATCACCGACACGAAAGAAGACATGATGGAGATCTTCCACACCGACGCCAGCGGGTCCCCGCGCGAGCTGAAGAAGCTCATGGGCCGCCGCAACTACGTCGCCGTCGTCGCCTACGACCCCGAGGCCATCGCCGCCACGCAGTACGCCGCCTCCATCCACAGCGGGAACGCCGGGCTCAGCAAGTTGAGTCTCGCTGTTGATTTCGTGGTTCAGGGTGATGGCGCTTTTACGGCGCCGACCAAGTATGGGCCGGTTATTGTGCCGCATTTGGAGTTTGGTCGGTGAGGTGAGGTGAGATGAGATGGGGATGTCTGGGTGAAGGAAGGTAGGGAGGTAAGGGTTGTTACCTAGATGAAGACACGGCTCTTATGAGACTATGAATAAGTAAGTTCGTTGGGTTTGTTACGGAGAGTAGACCTCGTGGTAAAATGCGGGCAGATACAGATGTGGATGTATTTGAGACGAGGGAGGGGGGTCGTGGCTTATTGGTATTTGACTAGGTAGGGCGATAGGTAGGTTGTCTTGTGGTTGCATATGGCGTACGCGAGCGAGGTGGGAAATCTGAATGAACAGTTAAATCAAAATATCAAGATATGCCTATCATGTGAATTTCTTTGTTCTCCTTTATAGTTTTTATTTTCTGATATTTTGTGAATCTATAGGAACCGCCCCCTTCTCATCGTGAAGTCTCCAAGTATCCCCAATGTCCTTTTCGGGTCTCGAGAGACATACTTCTAGAAGCAATACTCCTTGGTCTTTTCTTTCTTCTCTTTCTGATGCAGATAGATAGCCGGAAGCTCTATCGCTGAATTTAAAGAATCATTAAACATACGCCGTGGCCCGCTTTTCCATAACTGCTTTTATCTTCGTGTAGTCTTGTTTTCTCATCCCCTCTATGTGGTGTAGATGCTAGCTTTCTAACTGGTCCCTACTCCTTCACTACCCTTTAATTATTTTTGGGTCTAAACCGTTTCGTAATCTTCTCAGCTTGCCCCTACCCAGTAGTCGGACATCTATACATCGAAGAGCTCCTTGAGGATGCGGCGGGTGTCGTCGGGGTCCTTGACTGAATGGCCGGTGACGCGCTCGTCCGTATAGATCTCCCAGTCGTTGCCGCCCTTGAAGGTCTTGTCACCGAAAAAGTGGACAGTGCTGTACTCGATGCCGGCGGGCTTCTTAGCCTCGGCCTCGAGGTGTCTCAGGCAGTAGGTCTTGTCCCAGCCGGTGGGGAAGACGTCGAAGGAGAGCTGGCCGCCGATCGAGTACCTGTTTCACATTATGTCAGCCTTTCTTTTCTCTTGTCAAGGATGCCGAATAGAACTCACGTCAGGTCGATATGGGCGAATCGTTCCTTCAACTTCTCGATGAAAGTAGGCCGGATGCCGTGCTCGAGGTCGTACTTCTCAAAAGCGAGACGCTCCTGCAGGTTTGCGTTGCGGCCGATGGGCGAGACGTTGATCATGCCGTTGCGGAACTCGACAAAGGTGCCGCGCTTGACAGGGATGTCGAGGTCGGCGACGTAGTGCAGGATGAAGTTCACGAGCTCCTTGTACCGGTCCTCGCCGATCCACTGGATGAAGCTCGTCGACGGCAGCTCCTGGCCCAGCTTCCACGCGCTCAGCCCGTTCTCACTGAAGCTGAAGTCGAACATGCTCGTCACCGGCCGGTCTGCGCTGCCCAGCTGCTCCTGCTGCTTCGACAGGTCCGATCCGCCTACGTACCCGATCGCCACCTTCTGTCGCAGTGCCGCTAGTGTGGCCAGTATCTCGGGCGTGGCGGAGCGCCGGGCGGGTGATAGGGTGCCGTCGACGTCGAATAGCACGATCGTGTTCTTGATCGGGCGGTCCTCGAGGGGAGGGTAGGCGGGGGGTGTTGAATCCATGTCTAAAGGGTGGTTGTTGTTATTGTGATAGGGGTCTGTCTAGTCAGAGTGATGGTGCTTCGTGTTCTTCGTGTAGTACAGCAGGAACAGGGGGGCGGATGAGACTACCAATTATATAAAAGTAGGCAGGTAACCGGGAGTCGAGAAAACAAGTCGAGGATGGATGGATGGATGGTGAGAGGTGAGGCACGAATATAAAAGGTCAATTGGCAAGTGTTCGTGCAATAAGCAATAGGAAAATACCCCTCCAAATTGGGGAATAGAGGGGTTGTCAAGCTGCCACTCCCCTGTCGAGTCTCGGGCGGTCTAGCACAGATCTAGTCCAGCTTAAGTGCGCTAGTTAGCCGATCATGGGGGCGAGCCAATGGGAGGCTAACCCGCTGAACGTGGGGCTTTCCCGCACCGCACCCAACCTGTCGTCAGGTGCTGGTTCCTGTCTAATTGATCTCATCTCATCTCGTATCGTGAGATTACAGGAGGGATACAGCCTCATTCATTCGTCACATGCTCTCACAGAACATAACACGTTGTTTTCATTCATTTACAGCTGTACATTCCTGTGAGTCAATCTACCCGGGAATTATTTCGAGCGTCGTCAGCTGTTTCGATGAGGACACATCTCTCAACATCTACAGAGTACCTATTCAGGACAGATATGTGTTTGTTCGGCAACTTTCACGGTATAGAGTTGGCACTAATCTTTTGTTGTGAGGCTTTTCAGCTCTCTGGTACGAGGCGCATCACATCACTGTTCCGAATCAGGGAACCACCCTAACTACACTACACCACAGCACATGACACGATGGCAGTAAGAAACGAGTGATTGATTTTCTACTAAATCCAAGCCAGCCAGCTGATCATGGGCCATCCCTCAGTCAAGAGAGACTAAGAAGAGAAGTGAATAGTACAGCAAACTGCCAACTCATCGGTCCCAAAAATCTCATTTCACATACCCACCCATCAACCTGATGGAGTAGGTACAATGAGCCGCGAGCAGACGTACCCAAAACAAGGCAGCGCGCAAGTGATGAAAAAGGAGAAGCAACATCGTGCTCTCTAATCCGCGGGCATCTCGCCCCGATATTCCCCCCGTCTATCTTCATCCTGCGCCCATCGTCGCATCTAGAAACACGCCATCCCAACCCTTCGCACCTTTCAGGTAGTAGATGAATACCTTTACTCGGCCGCCCCCTTAACTTTGGTTTCCTCTTCTGCCTTCTTCCAAAACTTCTCCGCTTCCTCGGAGAGCGCGTCCTCATCGGTCTTCTTGGTCTGCTGGTTGTCGCCTTTGCCTTCCACGGGCTTGGCGGCGGTGCCCTCGGCTTGCTGGGCCGTGGTCTCGCCCTCGGCGTCGTCTTTCTTGGACCCGTCGGCCGTCACGGCTGTGTTGGCTTGGCCGGGGGATGAGCCCGTGGGCTCCGTAGCGTGTTGCTTGGCCGCGCCCTCGGGTTGGGCTGCCGTCGCGGGGACGGTGAGCTGGGCTGCTGGGTTGTTGCGAGTATCCATGGTGAAGCTTGGGGACTCTAGGTCTAGTAATGAGATGTTCGAATGTGGATCTGAAGCGGAATAATGTTTGGGAATTCTTGTAAGTGTGAGCTGTTGTTGTGCACTTTGATCTCCCCGACCCCTTCTCTCGTTGGAAAAGCTGCCCTTTATATACAACGAACTTCGGTACCGTAACACCACCGTCGAGAAGTTGGGGTCATGTGCGGCGTTCCCAATTCGCCATATTGCGCGGCCGCTCGGTCGTGCAATGACATAGGTAAATTTCTCCAGGGCTGCTAATTCGAGGCGGACGGCTTAGTTTGTTTGGCGCCTTGCAACTACCGAAGTAGCCCCTGGCCTTGTACAGAGGCAGGCTCCTGGTCCGTGTCGTAAGAAGGCCTACGACAGGCCTTTCTATGTGAGGCAGTTCGTTCCAGATCGGGATGTAGAGCAGGCGGTATGCTTCATTACTGGTTGTCTCTAGAGTAGTGTCACATAGCTAGCTAATCACGACAACATGTAGCATGGTACACGTAAATGACTCACTGCATCGCACCCCGTCTGACAAGACTTGACCTGACAAGAGATACTTGCGAATATATTCGAGAAAATGGGTATAGAACTAAGGTACTCAGCACTGATGCCACAGACCGCAGGCAAACTCAGTACGTCACCGAGTTGGTGTGCCCGAGTATGGCGTACATGGTGTTTGTTTGCGTGTCATGGTCATTAGAAAAAATCATGCTACGTCCTGCCAGGCGCCAGTAATTTCGATTACGAGGTTGAGCACTGTACTCGCCGTCCAAAGCAAAATAAGTCCGAAGCCTATCCTCCTAGTCATCATCCACTTATTCATCGGCACGACGACGAGTAGCGAAAATAGTGTTATAAGTAGTGCAATAGTCGAGACCATCAGCGTCCCCGTAACTTGTATGTGATAGCAGGTACTGGTAAGGCTCGTCAGGGTGTTGGGCGTGGTACTTGTTTGCGGCGTTGATAGTTTGATAGGCACCGCCGAGACCGATACCGAGCAGAATGTTCAACAGAGGCCCACCGAAACACGCCGACCTAGTAGTATGTTAGCATATCTTCCCTTTGTTTAATTGATGAGTGACCACGTACAGTGCCATGACAGGATAACCCAACCGGGCTACTGTAATATCAGCAACCAGGTCTCCCACAGAATTGCCGACAGCAAAGATGGTAAGACCTAGGATCGCTTCCGATATATCCAAGATAACGCCGAATGCTTTCAATATCCCGACCACTTCACCCGCCACAGTGGATATCCAAGCAATGGCAATGATAAATCCTAGAAAACAGAACGCGACATGATACTTCGGTCGACGGTAGGGTGACGTAGTTGCTAGAAGCACTGCCAATAATACCAAGGAAACGACCAGGGATATTAGAACAGCCTTTATGAGAACTGCAACAGGTCTTTGCAAGTCTTCGGCGAAATTGGCCCAAACCACCAAGACGCAAAAGAGCGGACCGGTGAAGATTTGGAGCACCAACAACCAGCGATTCCAGCCTTGGTCTTCTTCCACTATTGTCGACGCGTCATACCCCAAATCCGGAGGAGGCTGGGAGGGTTGCATCTCTGTGGTGGGCTGAACTGCGAAAACTGGTGTTTCCGTACCCCCCACAGTAGTTTGGGAGCTGTCTAGATCATTACGACTGGGCGAAGGACTGCGGCTCGACGCTTTAGATCGAGTGCTACGTCTGTAGCGCTGCCACTCCGTCTCCTGTTCGGTAGGTTCTTCAAAGTCGATGGTTACGGGTGGTACTGGGTGTATGTGGCCTAACGCTGGCTGGTCGACAATGATATCATCCGAAGCGTCGTCGGCTGTCTCTTCCTCCACAACGGGTAGTGTTATAACCAGCAAGAAAATAGTCGGCACAGATATAACACTGACGAATTTGTCCCAGATGGATTTGGTCTGCCATGACTGTAAAGTAGGAAAGAGGGTACTCAACAATATGTGTGGTGGGGGTAACAACCTGTAAGGCCACCACTTCACGGGTTTGGGGCCCGTATGCCCCGTCAAGCTTGAAGCGGGCGAAGAAAGCTCTGCCACGGGAGACGGAAGATTCAGATGGGACGGGTGATGCGTACTTGGGGTCATCACAAGGGGCGAGTCTGTGAACCTCGGAAAAGGGTCAAGTTGTGGGGTTGATCTCTCGCTATTTGAGGGGCTCGGTATATGTAGCCGGCCCAAAGTAGGTGTCAATGCCTCATGAGGTTCATGCTCGGTGAATACCTCAGGTAACCTGTCACTCGAGAGAGGAGGAGCCAGTCTACCACCTATTATATGAAGACCCGAGGGTCGTGCTCCATCATCCATTAACTCCCGTCCTGCTATATCAGGATCGATTGCTACCGGAACATCCCCCGAGGATAAGGCGCGACTTCTAGTTGCTTGGTATACTGTATCATGGTCTGCACCGGGAAGCGGGCCGGTCGGCTCTTGGAGTGTAAGGTGAGGGCCAATCTGGGCATGGTCGCTAGACTGCGTGCGAGTATGGATCGGCCGCATTCGCACGTTCCCTTCTCTTTGCAGAGATGCTAACACGGACCTGAATTCAAGCGCACCAACCAAGCTTGGCCGGATGGGGGTGATGGTGGTTGTGCTGCGTCGCCATCTAGGTCGGCTTACCCGCATGCTACTTGCCACTTCGGCCGCGACATGTTGATCCGAATCAGATACGTCGTCCCGGCCTTCACCGGGCCTCTCAACCTCAATCAAGGGGGTTTGTTCCAATGCCGTTATATCCACAGGCGCAGACAAGTGTCCTCTCGACGTAGAACGGTCTTCATCGTCGGGAACGTCCCGATAGGGTTCTAACTCGTCATTGCCGTGGTCGCCTATAGTTCCATAGAAATGTGCTCGAGATGCAGCTTCCTTAGCTCTCCGAGCACTTCGTCTCGTAGAGTAGGCATGCCAGCCCACTACAACGACGACGTAGAAGATATAGAAGCCGATCATGATAAGGCACTCGACAAAGTGCAGCTGTCCGTCGAAGAGAAAACCAACAGCGAAGCCCACGGCTACTATGAAGAAGCAGATATCCCTCACGAAGGTCTTCCTGGCGACTCTAAATTCGCGCACCAGGGCCATGGAGCCAGCGACGACGGTAGTGATGAAGCCGGCGGCACCGATCAGCTCCCCGACGGCCATGCTGCCACTATTAGAGCTCATGGCGGCAAAGGTGCTGAAGACATCAGGCGAGCCATTTCCAAAAGCCAAAAAGGTCACGCCGGCCAAACTCTCGCTCAATCCAAGAAAGGTGGAAATGGTACTCAAATTGACGCTAAAGAAATCACTCGCTGCGATGCCAATGGTAGTGAAGAGCAAGCCCAGCCAGAGGACCAGGATAACGAAGGCCAGCGGCTGAACGTGGCCGAGGCGGCAGTAGTAGATAGTCAGGTACTCGAGGAGGCCGGCCTCATCATCGTGGCAGTTTCGCTTGACAAAGGCGCATCGATCGGGCGCACTGTGGACCAAGCGACAGTCTTCGTTGGACGAGGTCAGCAAACTGCGCTGGCCATGGCGACGCGGCGTAGACGTGGACGTCGACGTCGACGTCGACGCAGGCGGCAGTCTCCCACTGATGAAAGAGTAGAGGGCGAGAAAGCTAAAAACAAGGATGGTGGCATAAAGTGGGCGTCTGTCTAGGATTCTGCGTGGACGTGAGACGCGCGTACCGACGCTCATGGTAGCCATGTTGCGCTAGGGCGACGGCATGTCTCGGAACGTGAAGGATAAAACTTTAGATAGAGTTATCGGATTCCAAGTGAAGGTGTAGCTTAACCTTAGGTTCTTAGGTAGTATGAATAGGTATGTAGTCAGAGCACTAGTAGAGATAGGATTAGGTAGGTAGGTAGAAAGAAGATAGAAGAAGGGCGTGGGGAGGCAGGTCCAAGGTTGGTTGGGTTGAATGACGATGGCGCTACATCATTGAAGAATCAATCCCAGCTTGACACATCACTCACTGATCTTCGCAAGTTCCAGGTCGAATTGGCGTCCTCCTGCCAAGCTCCGTGGGGCTATGCAAAAGCTTGCCCGAAACAGTAAGTTACCCTTCAAATCCCTGCAAACGGATACCTAATGCAACAACCCACAGCCCACAGCCGACAGCTCACAGGCTACAGTACAGCCTACAGATAGGTAAGCACAGATGCACCTGTGTTGATTCGCAGTGCATCCCTACCTCCTATGCACCTACCTACCTACTGTACAGTACCTTGGAAAGAGCCGAATACTTGATTCTTGGGGGAAATACCTATTACCTATTTGCTTAACCACCTTAAGTAGTAATCTAAGTATCACAATTAATTAATTAATCGTAAACATACACCTATGTAGGCAGTTGAAAGGAAACTTGATGAAACCTTGGAAGGCTTCAGACCTATTCGCTCCAGGGCTTCCCGCCCGTTACCTATCTCGCTTCAGTAGGTACAGTAAGTAAATACATCATCCCTATTCAAGATTGCATAAGGCTTTCCCAGCACGACGGGTCGGGTCTGATGGACCCACTAAGCCATGCGACAAAAAAGCGCAGGTACAGTACGGTACCTACCAAATGTTTTACAGGCATGCAGGTACTCCGAGTGTCCAGCACCCACCCAGCACCCAGCACCCAAAAATCATCCGCGGAACAGGGGTCTGCCTCGCTATACTGTAGTACGTTGGCTTAGATAACTCACTCAACATCGGTAACATCCCGCCTCCCTTTCTACCGGTAGGGCCTCGCCTTTGTCTCTCTTATTCTTATTCTTTTACCTGCTCCGTTCGCTTCATTACCTAAGCGGCATTATCCAGGAAGCAATACTGCCGGACTATTCAATACGTCGCCCTTTTGTTCTGCTCACTAACTACTAATGCATCGTTCAACTAAATATGGAAAACTTCAAGTTCGCCAATATAATCCCACCGAGTGCAACAGCCCTATGACGGCGAACTAGTCCAGGTGTATTTTATATTATAAAGGCAACTCTTTGTGTATAGCTATGTCTCTCGATTCCTTTCATTTCACCATGCTAGTCCGATTCTTCCGACTGAGAAGCTTCAAGTGACGCCGACGCCGACGGATTCGTGCCCAGGTTCTCGTACACGGCAAGATGCTCATTGACCATGCCCAAGTCCTAAAAATGCTGGACTACAGCATCGTGTTTCATCCAGGCTGCTACTTGTACTGGCGTGACACCCTGTATCTCATCTTTCAAACTTGCATCTGCTGCTTTCCCAGTATCCAGTATCCAGTAGAAGCCTGACAACAGCTTCCGATCCTCGCCACGCTGCTACCCACAGTGGGGTGCGGCTCTGATTATCCACTGCATGTATTCTCCTTTTTATAACACCTAGTTTTGTCGCAATGGCTGATATTGTGCTTGTGAGGCCGTATTTCGCTACCACGTGTAATATAGTGTCACCCATGATTCCTCTGTCAACGGCGCTGTGGAATGGGCTATCTAGGATTTCCCATTGCTGCGTAAGCCATGTCGAAGGGCCAATCAAAGAGATTTAGAAGATAATCGTTAGGTACGATCCATTCTGCATTTCGTGCCTGTAAAATCTATCATCTGACTGCATAGAATAACAAAGAGGAGTTGATGTTTAACACTAATCGCCCGTGCCGTTGCAGCCGGCCTAGTTCCTCCCGAATTTCTGCAATCAACATATACCGTATACAAGACCGAGTAAGGCAGTAGTTCGCTTTTATCATCGTCAAGCTTGTTGACTTCGAATCCCCTGCTAGAATAGCAAGACCACTTTCAATGAAGAAATCTTTGACCGACTGATGAACGAATTGAACGGTCCGGGTGGAAGGCTGAATCGTTTCGGCAAGACCACAACTCAATTCGTTGATCCTTATGTTGATCTTGTCATCTTCTATGAAACGTCGAATCGCGACATTCTTGCAATGTTTTATATTGAATATCGGGGTTGATGGCGACTGCCCATCGCAGTTCGTTCGGCGATAACGGTGTTATTGCAAAGCATATCCATTGTATCAATCTTAATGTCGTCGGGGGATCTTCAACACTTTCAACGAGCCTTTGATATAGGTCATTAAGGTTCCGAGGTATTTTGTCAATCTCCTGCCGGATGGATCGATGCCCTCTCCCTTTTCGTTCCAGATCTAAGATCTGCTTCACTACAAGATGAGCCCACAAGAAGATTCCTGCCGCACGGCTCATAATCAAAGAAACGTAATCCTGGCTAAAGGGAAGCTCGTGTAGGCTGTTTTAACGTATTTTTCGATGTCGGTTGTATTCATGCGGTCGACTAATATCGTCGACCCGTCCGTAGATTCATAATCGGGCTCCAGTATAGGGTAATGACGACATCAAAAACATATTCCGAATCGGAATGGACTCCGAGGTAGTCTCTTCACTAGCATCTTAAAGTTATTGACTAATTTGACAGCACTTTCTTCGCCAGCCTCGTCAAACGCGTCTACAAAAAGGGTGATCGAAAATGCTCCCAGAATATTTGGCAACGATGCCTCGAGGAATCCTCGGAGTTCCTCCTCATGCTAATGCTAGTCCGTACCTGGAGTACCAATAGTTCTTTGTCGTTCTATGAATTTGTCGATAAGTCCTGGGAACCCTCCTAGGAACTTCTAAAGCAGTTGGTATAGTGGAGGTCGGTAGAAACCTAGCCGGGTTTTCTGTAGTTCATCACCACGCCCGTGGAAAAAGAAAGAGATGGTCAAATTCTTGCTTTCAGCAGCCAATTTATTTTCTTGTATCGCCAACGCATACTTCAGTAACGTGGACTTGCCAGATACCGGTTTACCCTTAATCCAGAGTAGGGCCTGATCTCCAGAAGTCCATTCTTCGAAGGATCGATGGCCATGTAGCCATGTGCATGTTCCCTCTAGAGCAGTGTCGATATCGTTATAACGGCTATCCATCTCTGGAAAGGCAAGCGATTTTGAGCAGTCCTCTATCGGCTTAGACGGTGACTGGAAAAGGCCTTGACAAGAATTAGTAGTGAGAAATGTTGAATAATTTTGTTCAAGCTGTTATTTTCAGGGTCATTTAATCTACAAACATACTTTCTTAAGTAAAGCGTTGAGCAACCTTTATCTTTGCATCAGCCACGATATCTTCCAAGCGTCCTCTGACGATCCCGTACTGTTCATGGCCCTGTGTTCAAATTTGACAAGTCCAGAGTGATCGGCGTCGAAAAGAACATTATCCTCTTTCCCCGCAGGTACTACGCCTATCTTCGTCGCAGATTCTTTTGTCACTAGCAAAGATGGCTTGCCAGTTTTGGTCAGAGTCCCATCTGCGTGAATCTAGGATATGTCAGCGGAAGAACTTCCCTTTCCAGCACTAGACTGATATCTCACTTCTAGAGTAGGACTATAACTTCGCTCGAAAATAGTGACAATGACATATTTGCCCTCGAAGTCTTTCGAAAACTCATCGGATATTCTTCTCAAATATTCGGACGGCTCGGAGTCATGGTCGACAACCAAGCTCTCTATCAACGCCTGATTCGGCCCGTCTTGGACGATAGCCAACAGCTGATTCTGCCCCAACCCGAAATTCGAAATGCCGAAGAACAGCATCCCATAGCAGGCCTTGTGGATGTTGGAAATGCTCCTTGATGTACTGAGAGAACGAATAAGTGCCTGAAATCGACAGTTAGTCTAGCAGTTTGAATACCTAATCAGTCCCTACTCTTACCTCTTTGACCAACAGTCCACCAAGGCTATGCCTGATAAAGATGATGGGTCGTTGACTAGTCTTTCCCACCATCAGTCCAAGGCTACATACTTTATGTAGCTGATTACGTACCCCAATGTCGGCCCTAAACCTGGTAATGTTTTCCATGAATCTAGCGCCTAGATCGCCTATTGACTAGTTGGACTGGGCTCCTTGAAGCCTTATATTATAACCGTATATTATAATACGCTGGTTGAGTATGTCGTGCGGTAGATAGTCCCTCATCCAAATCTCATTACTGATGGGGGACTTCCAGGAGCCGAGGGCGTGACCACCGAGGCCGGTCACTGCTACTAAGCTAGGTTGAGAAGAGACCCATTAGCAACTAGGATATTCAATTTAAAGGGTAATTAGTCCTTACTCGGTATGTGTATCATGGTGGTGGTCATAGAGTGGTGTGATACCGTAAAAGTCGGAACCGAACTTGTAAGGATACCCATTACTAGCGGCTTGAAGTTCTCGTACCAATCCTTCGTTGGAAAGAGATGTGTGGAAAGTGGCGGTAGCACAGGCACTACGTTTGCTCATTCGGACTAAGGTGACATGGCTCAAGGTCCGCACAACCTCATACAGGGCCAGATTCGTGGTAGAGAGTGAGATTGATTTCAAGTCGTTCTCGAAACTCTCGCGGTTCAAATCAAGTGGAACTTGGTTGATACGCAAGGTCAGATATCGCTTCGGTCTATGGTTTAATAGGGGGTTTTGGATCCTTGTCCTCTTGTACGGCCCCAAGAAGGACGGGGCGATGAAAGGATTCTATGATGAAGTCGATCGTGACCGTAGCTATGACTCGCTAAGCTACCACTCCGAATATGGTTGGTCCAAGGGGAACGCCGTAACCGTGATGCTAGTATCAATGACTGAAAAAGTTGAGCAACTTTGAAGATAAGTATTTTGAAACTAGTATTACTAATGCCCTCGTCTGCTACCGCGTAGCGTAGGTTGGGAGCTTCAATGGGTGCAAGCCTCCTACTTGCGTCGGGGAAGGGCGATAGATATGGGCCTAGGCTGATGAATACGCGCTGACGAAAGTTGCAATATTACCTAGGAACTCGACACGAGAGTCTGTGCTGACTCATCATTCGGGTCGTGGCGGTGCGGCGTATAGGTATAAATAGCATAGCTTTATTGGTATTTATTTCAAGTAATCACGAATTTTCTTTTCGTACCAACATTCCTGCCTGCCGCTTGCTTGATCTTATATGGTAAATCTCTATACTACTTCGTGTTATGCTGGGGTTTGGGAGGTTCTGTTGGTGAGGGGGGGGGCATCGCATGTATATTGGAAAAAAGTTGTGAAAACCCTGCTCTGTGTTCTAATACTCCATGTCTAGCTCAACACTGACTGTAACTATTCAGGCTTATTTAACACATACATACAACTATTACCTAGGTAAAGCACCCAGCAGGCCATTTCCTTACTAGCTACAAGTGAGGCCTCTCTTGTGCATATGTATAAGATTAAGCCTCGTCGAGAGACAAGGATTTCATCGTGAAGGGTTTCTCTTCGTCATAGTCAATAGCAGTCAAGTTGGCGTAGGATTTTATGTCAGAGTCAAACTGGCCAAAACATCCAGCGCCTTTGAAAGCCGTTAGCGAGGCTGAGTTGGACGCCGCTGTGCTGATCCAGGTAAGCGAGAAGCATTTGAAGCTTGCCGGATTGCCTTGCGAGTCGGTGGGACTGTAGCATTGGCCGATAGCGTTCAGCTGTGTCTGTTCGAGCACGTTGATGCAATCCGAGTCGGTAAAAATGTCGATGTAGACTTGCCCGGTGGGAGTGGCCGCTGCAGTCGATGATGATGTTGCTGTGGAAGAGGTTGAAGAGGGTGATGGTGTTGAAGAGGGTGAGGATGTTGAAGAACTTTCCTTCGAGGTTTTGGATGGCATCTGGCTTGCAGTGATTGAACTGTTGGTAGCCGATGCTGATGTTGCTGTTGAAGAGGTTGAAGAGGGTGAGTGCGTGTTGAAGAACTTTCCTTCGAGGTTTTGGATGGCATCTGGCTTGCAGTGATTGAACCGTTAGTAGCCGATGCTGATGTCAAAGTCACAGTTGGTTTAGTCAACTGAGAGGGAGCCACAGGCATGCTCAAAGTTGCGGGGCAAGTCGACGGGCCTGGTGTAGAAATCGTCAACACACAGTTTAGCACCATATGTACTACGAGGGTTACTTACTTGAAGAGCTGCTAGAACTGCTAGAGCTTGACGACATTGATGAACTGCTGGAACTCGATGACTCTGATGGCCCTGATGAGCTACTAGATGGAGAAGAGGTCGGTGAAGGCGAGGGCTCCGGGCTGACGGGTGGAGCATCATTTTGGGGAGTAGGTCCCGAAGGTCAGGGCATGAGCCGGAAATCGTGATGCCGAAAATTTGGACGCAGGGCAGGTGGAATTTAGGTAGCTGCGGGAGGGACGGCCAATTAAAATCAACGTTTGGAACTTCTGGCACGTTCCAGACGATTTCCGGTGCGCACGTTGGACAAGGCAATATAATGGGTACAATCGTGGTCGAGTGATCGCTGCCGGTTGTCGTGAGCCAAGAATTTGCCGTGACCGATGCTCCGGTGAAGTGTTCAACAGACAGCCCAGAAGGCACCGTTGTCATAGTCGACGTAATGTTGACACTGCTAGACGGGGTAGACGCATGCCCAACAGTGAGCGTCGATCCGTCCGTCGTAATAGTCTGTAGTCCCGTCAAAGACGAGCCAGTGGGGAGTGTGAGGACTATCGACGACCCGTCAGGCTCGGTGAATGTCTCAACATACGAAGATAACAAGGATGTTGTTGAAGATACGCCGGATGTCATCGTTATAGGCTGAACGGTCAATGTGGAGCCGGATGTGGTGATGGTCTCAAGTCCGGTAATAGATACAGTGTCAGGCAGCGTAAGAGTGACAGGTGACCCACTGGGATTCGTGAGCGTTTCCACAACCAAGGACGCTGATACGTTGAGTCCCGTAGATATAAGAGAGCTAGAGCCTGTTGAGAGAGAGGTTGACGTCCAAAATTGACTACTAGCGCTATTGGTAGTGTTTAAAGAGACGCCCGTACTTGTAGAGACAGGGGAGAGTGATGAAGTAGAGGGGCTAATCGTTGTAGATCCCGAAGTGGACGGCAGACTTGAACTTGAGAGTGTGCTTGAATATTGACCAGGTGATGAGGCAGCAGATGGGAAAATGGTAGAGGCTATCGTGCTTCCATTAGCGTAGGTTGTTCTGACAACCGTTCCAGATGCTGAGCCTGCATTGGCAGCATATTTGCGCAAGCTTGGAGCTATTTGTGTAGCATAATCGCGCAAGCTTGGAGATACGGGACTTGAAAAAGAAGGATCAGCAAGAGCCGTGAGGCTCGACAGACCGATGATCCGCTTTAACATCATATCTTCAGGCGAATTGAAATGACCGAGAATAACAATGGCAAGATCGCGTATGGTAGGTTAGGTTGTTTGACAAGGGACGTTTACGTTCATTATATATATTCACTTACTAACCGGTCGTATTGTTCGTCTTTACTTGTCGAAACACACTCTAGTGGCCTTGTCTAGCCAAGCAACCTTTAGTGATTGGATGATCAGCCGTGGTGAAAGACAGCGAGACCAAAATATCCCGTCATCGTGTTCTATTCGACAGTGAATTTGTCGACATGTCGTCATGCTAACAAAGTTTATCACCGTGCCCCCAGCCCCCAACAGCCACATGAAGCAGAGCTGTCGCAGATCTGGCGCCCGTACGACTCAACCTTTTACCGAGATACAAAGGATTCCGGCAAGGCATATTAATGTGCCTGGATTCTTATGCAGGGGCGTAAACTTGCAGCTGAAGGAATCATTGGTGTTGAATCTTAGGTACTACCAAATACGGGGGCTGTGATCGCAACTGAGGGATACAAGGGAGGATTATATAGCCATAGCGTCACAATCGTAAGTTGCTTGTATCTATCTATAGTGAGATAAATGTCAACAATAGAGTGATTCTCTTTAACAGTGAGCTAATGAAGTCACCGCGCATTCAGCAGTAATCCTAAGCACATGATTCGCACCAGATCCTCCATACTCAACCCCAGGGATGCGTTTGTTACCCGCAGAGCCTTTCTGTAGTAGCTTCAGCCCGTTCCTGTAAGACTCTCCGACCACCGAATCCTTATCAAGACCAGGGAAGGTGACCTGAGACGCTCCAATAGGCCCTTCTGAGAGGTGTGTAAGCTTAAACCAAGTCAAGTGAGGGAACTCATTGCCAATGGCGTTCAGCAGCTCCGACCAAGTTGAATTATTGACAAGCGTGGTTAGGCGAAACGATATACCCGTTAGGCTCTGTCCCGAATTGCTTAGGAGTGTCATGATGCTTTGAACTGAGAGAGTGGCCATAGAGAGCTCTAGCTTCTCTAATTCTGGCAAGGTCGTATCTTCAAGGATTAATGGAGTTGTATGAGGCATGTTATGAGGCTGCCAGAACGAGAGCGAGAGCTCTTTGAGCGCCGGTGCATGGAAGAGGACTTGATTGGCCCAATACGAGTTTAGGTTCTGACCAAGGCATAATTCCGCTTTTCGCATGATGGAAAACCCCGTGTCCCTGCCCTGATGTTCAGGGGACAGCTCAGCGGTGGTAATGGTTGTCATGGGTGATTCTTTTCGCACACTGAACGCCGTTATGGCCAGGTCAGCACCATTCAAGATGTTGCGAGCGAGGAGTGCTGCGATCTCTGGATCTGAAGGTGTGATTGGAGTGCGCTTATCCCTGATCTCAAGCCTATCAGGACGAAGCTGCTTGGTCGCAAGCATAGACTTGAGGAGTTCTACACCGAGCGCTTCAGCCGCAACCTGTCCGTCTTCATGCCGTGGCCAGATGACGGAGGATTCGGAAGGTAATGTTTCCCCGAATTCATCATAGGCGTCCTCGACACAGATGACTTTAATGTATTCTCGTGTTTGCACACATTTAGCCAGCATTTCAAGTCTACTTAGATCATCGGCCATCAGACTTGTTTTCCACGTCGAGAAATAGCGACCGAGCACGGTCTGGGGGCGCCCATTGTGTAGCTCTGCTTCTGTGCATGCCTCCAGGAATGCACTCCGATCCGGACCGGGAAGCAGATGCGACCAGTCGTCGATCACGCTGGTAGATACCACACTGGATGTCAGATTTGATTGATCCAAGTCGCCCATCTTTAGTCGTAGCTGTGTTGTTCAAAGGAATGACTTGTTCTTGGTGTTGTGAGAGTCGATCGAAAGGATTGCCTGCTCGGTTGCAGAAAATGGCAAGGCAGGTAATTTAAGGAAGTTTGCTGATGCAGGGGCTTCTCCCCGAAATGTATAAATAGTAAGTAGGTAGCTGTGGTGTGCATTATATCATGAAGAGGGTTGCGTCTGGCCCCCTAACCCCACTTTCTGCAATGTCAGCTCACAACGCCACCGAACACACGTTGTGATGTTAGAAGAAACATTGACAATATGCCAATCATGACACGACCAACACCAGATTGTGATGGCCAGATCGCCGTCGGTGGGAATCCGTAATTCAAATCACACAGCCTAGCAACAATGATGACAGAAATAGAATGCTGGCTCAGGGGTGACGCTGCTTGATAGGAGAAGACTGAAGCCGAACCCCCCGAGATCATGAATCCCTACATAGTCAAGTAATGCCGTTGGGGGTCTATCCTCTAGCTATCACTGTTTTACTTGTAGCCAAATGGGAACGACTTCACGTAGATATAAGTGCTGATCCCCCGTATCACCTTCAATCTTGACAGTTATCATGCTACTACTGTGCAACGTATCCAGTTAATCTGCCGGCCATGGCGCGCTCTTCTTACTTGATAAACTTGCTTTTGAGCACATGCATAGCATTTCTCTGTTCGCTATCCCTGTCTGCTCCCTTGGAATCGTGAGTACCCACGAACATGATGCTCTGTCACACTGCTAACTCCATGATAGCGACAAGGAGTCGGTTCTCGTCAAGCGAAATGATAAGGTATATGACATATGGAACAGCATTCCAAATACACAGAAGGCACAGGGCGATTCTGCACTGCCTTTCAGTATAGATCAGACACGGGATAATGCCTGGGGAGTCACTTATCTCTACGGCTGCACAGCTCTGATGATTTCTGATCCAAATTTCGTCATTGGTACGCATCATATTCTTGAAAGAAGTTCTACCTGAAAATGGGGGGTTTTGGTATATTATTACTGATTAGCTTTATAGTTGCTCATGTGCAGCAAGAGACTGGCACGGGGACAATCTGTATCAATGATCCCGTATCTCTACGGAATTATCTCACCAATACGCTTCAGCCTGCACTCGATTTGGTAAAATCTCCCCGTAGGGCTAGCTTAAGGCTCCATGAACTGATGCTAATGGTTATGTAATTAGCATGATCCCACCCCCAATACTCAGGTCGACTTGATATACAATTCCAACGATTGCAGGTGGACCAGCACGGGTGTCCAAAGCATCAAGAGCTATCTTATGGACGATGTCAACTTTGGTGCGGCTGAAAATATCATATTCCCTCGATCTTACACAGGCAGCAGCGGTACGGGTACGCCAAGCCCAGATTCTCCACGGGGACTGGCTGTTGTCCAGGTAAGACTTCTTGTGTCTGTGGCCTGATGGATACTATTAACCGGCAACAACTACAGTGGCAGAAACCACAGCTCGATGGCCTAACAGTTGGTACACTCCAGGTGTACTTTAATAGCGAGACTCCACTTAGAGATCAAGTATTCACGACCATGTGATAAAGCATTAGGGGAATGTTCGGTATTCAAACAGCAAAGACTTGGAGGGTGTAAATGGAATTTGATTAAAACTGCGGTTTGAGGAAGAAGGAAGTTTAGAACGTAAACAAGTCGTTAGCTTACTTCCCGTTCATTTGTTTGTATACTGCTTGAACTGCTAGGCACCTAAACATGGAGGCAGTACACAGTAGACGGCTTGAAATGTACTCCATGAGTACCTACATACTTCTGCTGCAAGGAGTAGGGGAGCAACTGTACTTCTATACATATGTAGCTCTATAATTATTCTCTCTCTGGTCGCTTTGCTTGATAATCCCCCCCATCCTGCCGTAAGCTACCATTCTCTCGGTCGCTTTGCAGAGCCATGTATCTAGCAGTATGGTAATTTGCCGCTGAAAAAGGTACCGACATAATCAGCAGAAAGACTTTGAGTGCCAACGGCATATACTCGGCCGAGTCTGTTCGCTGTCCCTTGAGCATCCTCGAGCAAAGCCATCCGACATAGTGAATCAGCTCCGAGATTAGACCAAGCAGCCAACCAAAAATCCACGGCCTGGTGGATTCAGGAGATGTAAACCAACTATATAACCATTGCAGAGGATCGTTATCGAAAAAACTGGTTGGGTAGAGAATCAGGAACAGCGCCGAAGCAAGATAAACGCCACCCATATAAATATTCAAGGGCCAGAGGACGAACGCTCCGAGCAAAATGCACCGTACTATCGTGATAGAGGCGTGCATTTCTAAGACTTCAGAGCGGTAATGACCGGAGCTGTTGGGTTCAGGGTTGGTCGCGGAATGGTTTCGTCGCCTGTTAATTAGTATTAGCTGAGATTTTTCTTACTTCAGCAGCTGACATACCTTAGGTACTTAATGAGCTAGGTTCTTGTAAATAACTAGTAGCACTTCGATTCAATTTTGAGGTGAGGGTACGAAATGATATTGCGTTGGGAAGAAGGAAGAAGCGGCTCCTCATTAACGTGTCGTAAAAATGTCTTAAGGTTGTGTGTGCTGCGCTAAAGTTCATGCACTTTTGACGCTATGATGCGCCTGAGGCGAGCAGACTTTGGAGGCGCATGAAAGGGTCCTGCGACTAAAAACGATCGAGGTACTGCACCGCCTACCGTATAAAATAGACCTGTAGCCTTGGAGTCACGCACTCAGACTGCTCCATATACTATATTTTCTATTTGCATTCGCAGACCCGGCCTAAGACCCCTCTCGCCAGCCTTCCGGTAATTGAGATATACCCTTCAAAGGGTATTGACCATTGCCCAGCGAGGATCACAAAGGTCCTCGATCGGCGCATAGAGCCGGAGAGGGGTAGGTCAAAGGCACGGGTCGCAAGGTTATATCGAGGGACGGATTAAGAAGGCCGAAGAGAATTATTAGTTGAATATGAATCATTGTTCCAACCCTTGAACACAAGCCCCTATCACCAGCGTACACCACAAGTCAAGTAATACTTAACTTAACTTATAAGTAATTTGACCAAGCAAAGCAAAGCAACGATTTTAAAATTATTTGCCTAAGCAAAGCAAATATTTTTTTATTGCTTGTAATTATTTGTAAATATTTGCAAATTAATTTTGCTAATTTTTCTAGATTTTTTACAGGCTATATTTAATAAAAAAACTCGTATTGTAAAGCTTTGTTACTTAACTTTTACTTAAGCTGCTAACTGCTTAAAANCCTAGGTACTAACTATTTACCTAAAAACTCTGCTGCTTGTTCTGCTAATTTTAATACTTACTAATTTAATATTTTTAGCACTGACTTAGGAGTAATTTAGAAGGTTTGTAGGCAGCAATAGAGGCAGAAGGCTATTAAAGCATATAAAAGTAGTTAAATATACGCGAAGGCATACAAAGGTACTCGAATATATACGAAGGTATATAAAGGTACTTGAAGGTATACGAAGGCAGTTGAATACGTGCAAAGGCAGTTGAATATGTGCGAAGGCATATAAAGGTACTTGAGGCTAAAAGAGCTATTAAAATTAGGACCTATTTACTTGATTTACTTGTTAATTAATTGAGTTAAGTCAAGTAAAAAAATTTGCTTCAAGCAAAAAAAAAAAGCTGATTTATTGGCTCAAGTCAAGCAAAGCCAAATAAAGCGCGTTTTTTGCTTTGCTTTGCTTGTGGTGTACGCTGCCTATTACTACTGTATAGCCCCTATATTTCGCATCTTTGAGGTGATGAGTGCAGCAGCAGAGGGGTCCTCGCTAGGAGTTGCGCAGACGACGATAAATTCGCGTATATCAAGTAGGTACCTAATGATGAGAAGCCCATAGCACACCGATGCTTACGATATCACCTCCAATCATTCTTTCCCTCAAACCCCACGGCGGGCAGTACTTGCGCAATTTGTATCGCCCGGCTTATTATGATGATAAAACTAATAATAAATAAAACACTGTCGTCGTGTTAGTCGCGACACTACTAAATTGGACTCTGCTATAATTGCCTATAGGACAACATTGAATAACTGTCACACGAACGAACCCGAGGGTTTGGGACATCCGATATAATGTAATTAATCATATGCTCGCGGCAACTGACCTAGATCAATCAGATCAGCTCTTCCGACATGATCTGATTGATCCCGATCTTCTAAGACAGTTTGTGAAGGTCGGCAACATTAGGTGAGGCTATTCAGACATAAAGACTAAGGATTGCCCGCCTAGTAGAAGGGAGAGATCTACATGGCTCCCTTAGGTGCATAGTTTATTATTACACATAATTGAATATCATTCCAAGCCTATTATCTAAAGCCCTTGTTACAATAACCCCTGGGACCGTTACCCGCCCATCGAATGCCACTAGGAACCAGGGGAGGTCGGGCTCAGAGGTTTAGTACCATCTTTAGGCCGTATCCCGTTCTCTAGAGCACCGCCTTCATCCCCGTGACGCTGGAACCAAGATGTCCGGCTTCTATCCCGGCCCGCCCAAGATCTAATATGCGCCATAGTGCCTCTCCTCGGGTGTTCCAGTCCGGCCTCCTGTCGTTCCCTCTCTTGCCGCTCTTTTTCCATTCGCTCCCTCTCCCGGCGCTCATTTTCTAATCTCCTATCTCCCCTCCGTTCAAAATACAACTTCCGTCTCGCTTTCTTCGCCCTGTAACTTTGGCTCGCAGCCTCCTCGTAGATACGCTCGGTTGGCTGCTCAAGATAGAAATCATAAAGTCCCGATTGCACAGCTACAGACGTCGAGGACCGCACGTAAAGCGACCAGATAAATGCTCTGGTCCGGTCGCTGAAGGCGAAAACGAGGCTCAGAAAGACGACACCTGCAGAAATAGAGACTAGACAAGGTAGAGCTTCGTTAGTATCAATGATTTTTCAAGGTCAAAGAGCCTAAGCCTCCGATAAGGAGAATAGGCGATGGTTACGATGACATACATATGTAAAGGATTTGTCGAGAAATCGGCCAGTTGTCGTTCGCGAATTCTTTGCTGTTCATGCCGAACACACTAGACAAAAATGACAACGGCAGCTAGGTTTACGTTAGCGAATGGCCGTCCATTAGCTACCTAGTCAAAGGGCTAGAATATGTAGTTCCCGTAAAGGATTTACTTACGAATACGATGGTGACGAGGGTGAAAGTCATAATCGAACGACCCTGCTTGATCGTCTCATTGGATTGCTTCATGGCCTGCCACGCTTGGAAGACGCTCGCCTGCTGCTGCTTCATTGATACCAGGTGTAGGACCTATACAAATTAGTAACTCTTCGCCATATCGTGTGGGCATTACTTTGCTTCCTCACATCTTCGGCTGTTTTTTTCGCACTGCTGCGTAGGTTTTCCAGCTCCGTGATGTAGTCCAGTGCTCTCCCCTGCCCCTCATTGGCTTTCTGCTTGAAACATTGGTAAGCCCTCTCCCTCTCCTTTTTCCTCTCCTTCTCTGCGTCAGTCAGCGACAAATCTGCATCTGCCGTTCTCCGTCTTTTAGGGCCATTTTTGCCTTTGAACTCGCCCTCAGGGTCGAGAATATGTTCGGCTTGCTCGACAAATTTCTGCAGAATGTTCTTGTGGGTATTCGCAAGGTGGAGCATGATGTCCAATTCCTCTACAATGTCTTCGATCTCTCGATCTAACTGGCCTTCTGGATTAATGTCTAGGAGTGACATGTGTAGATTTGATGTATCGGTGTAACCTTTGGCACTGTAAACTAATTTTGCCTGCTCTGTCCACTACTAGAGTCGACTGAATGCGATAGTTTGTTCGTGCATCTGTACCAAAATTAGTTGAGCATATTAGAAACTTGAGTGAGAGCTTACAATATTTCCAATGGCCCTTGAGAATTCATCGATGACCTGCGGCCGTCTATCGAGTGTTTTAGTCCTGTCGAAAAACGTCTTTGAACATTTATTAAGGATTATAAGACCCAGCTTAAAGACTGTATTGACGGACCTAACTTTTTCAACTCGAGATCTGATGGACTTGTGGATACCCGAAGCGTCGTTCTTATTCGCTCCGTATCGTTTAGGGAAGCAAGTGATTATCGTATTCTCGTCCAAAATCCACATCCATAGCTGGTCTACTATGACGACCCGTGATAACTTCTGGATATTGACGGTACATTCTGGGCAGGTACCCTGAATCTTGTACTCTTTATGCTTGGGCCAATTTTTGGTTTTTCTGTTAAAGCGGTGGAAGTCTTCGGGTTTCGCTGTTGTGCCGCGGAATACAACTTGATTACAGTCTTTCTCTTTAGTTGTTCGGAGTGTCCAGTAGAATGCTTGGTCAAGTGTTCTGCGTGGATGCAATGGTGGGTTCTCTGGGAGGTACTTGGTTAAAAGCATCTTGTCCCTATAGTTTGCCATGCCTTCGTAGAGCTTTGACATAGCTAAGAGGTACTTTGCCAGTGGTCTCTCAACTTTGAACAGCGGCCGTTTCATTGCGGCAAAAGCCATCCTGCTGATGAAACTTTCCCCGGCACTCACGTTGTTCCGGATGTCTATCTTTGGTGCTTTGTGTCCTAGCCATGTCGTAGCCTGTAATGTTTGGAGTCCCGTCTTAACGGAATTGCGAACTATACTAAGTTAGCCATTATTATGCAATGCATGGTTATTCCTGACCTGTTTTCCACCTCGTAGGGCCGCGTTTGGGCTCGAACCCCGAGTCCACCCCATTTGAGCTTTCCCGCTCTTCTATGCGTTTCAATCTCTTCTTCTCTTCTTCTCTTTTCTTCTTTTCAGCATTTGCGGTCATAATTTTGTCCATCTCTGATGCAAAATATTCTCTCTTCTTCGAGGTCTCCCAATGAAGGTAGGGCATCTACACATTATACGTCAATTATTATTTGTCTAAGAAGATCAGGAAAAACTTCACTCACAAAGAGCACCAGATTATTTGGCGCGACGTCCGTGGTTCCCGGCTCTTGTTGTATGTCAGAATCGCTAGCCGTATAGCTTGGCTGGTTTATTTCTCTTACTCGATGATATCGTCTCACAAATTGGTGACATGTACCTGGCGTGAGAAGGACCCCTCTCGTCCGCATGAAGTTGACCACGCCAGTACCGGTCTTGAAGAATTATCGACGACCTAGTTTTGTTTTCTCGCCCCAATTGCCGCTGGAAGGAAGCGAAATCGGGTCTATCTTCACCGAAGTACCTGCTGATCGCCTCCTATATAATTATCAGGTTAGAGAAATCATCATCTTGTAAAGGCAACCCTGACACACCTCCGCCCACTGTTAATCTTAATCAGCTTAGCTATCGATGCGACCGTCATAAGTACACTTACAATCATGTTGTTTGACGGAATATGAAAGTATCTAATGTGATTGCGATTATTACGTATCCGATCCTTATGTAACAGGTTCTGACTGGGATCGTGGCTGTTTCCTTTGCGCAAAAGCGACTGGACGCTGGTCTTCTGATCCGGGAATCTCCCCCGGATGAGCCCTTTCCCGCCATTCGAGGAATCACAATTCTCGCTTAACGGTTTAAGTAAGCAGGGGGGGCTACGGGCCACTTTACCTACTAATTGACCCCTTTTAAATAAAGTTGTAAATATTAACAAAATCGATTGTAATTACTATTTTTTAGTATTTTCTACTATAATATAATCTTTAAGCTTTGTTTTGTTTTTTTGCTAGGCTGTTAATATTTAGTTTAAAGGCTATAGTATTTAGTAATTATTTGTTTTATTTTTAAATATAACTTATAATTTTAATTTTTTTTTACTTTATATATATTAACTATTTATATAAATTGTTTTTTAGTACAATTTTTATGCTTTATTAATAATTTTGCTTTTTTTAGCTAATTTAGCTTTAAAATAGCTAATTTTAGCTTTTAAAAACGTAATTTTATTAGTTTAATAATTTAAAGCTTTTTTTATTTTTTATCGTTACTAGTTTTATAAAAATAAGTTTAAAGTAAAAACTTTTATAGCTATTTTTAATAAATATATTATATATTNNAATATTTAANACTAGTTATAGCTAAAAAATATAAAATTTAAAACTTAAAAANNAAATATTAAAATAATTAAAACAAAATACTTTTTATACTTTTTTATATATACTAATAATTATAGTATATTGTTATAAAGCTATATAAATAGCTATTTATATTTATAAATCTTTTTTTTAAAAATAACTTATAATTTAGTATAATTACTATACTAAACTAAAAATCTATTCTAAAAACTAGGTTATATTAAAACTAAATACTAAGGTTTATAATCTATAAGCCATATACTTATATATATAAATATAGTAGGGCAAATAATAGTACAAAAATACTTGTCCCCAGGCAACCGTTCTTTAGTTAATGGGCTACCTTTTAGGTTGCCACATAGGTAGTTACCTACCTATAACTATAGATCTAATTAAGCCACATTCAATATGGCTGGCGATCCCCCCACACTGTCGGGTTCACCCCACTTTGGCAAATGTCAATTGCCCAATAAGAGAAGGACAGTATGATATCAAAATTCTTATTGGACCTTTCACTCACTCACTCACTCACTCACTCATTCGCATTTTGCATTTCAAAGTATGATGCCGGATCTAAAACTCTCACCAAAACAGGAATGAGGCTCAGTTCATTCACCACTGCAGCCAGGGCATGGAACCCGTCGAAACACTTGACAAGAAGATTCCAACAAAACCAGATCGCTCACCCAGCCCGATTTAGCTTTTCTCCAATTTTCACTCGACAGCCTCACAACCGTACATCTCACTTAGTCACGCGCTCACAAGCGGCGCGCAGTTCGTCGTTCGAAGCATTCGCCGCCATGGCCGACGCTCCTCCCACGATGGAGAGGGCGGCAGCGCCAAATTCAAAACATCAGGGGAAGAGACCAGCGGCCCATCAGAAATCCGCACTGGGCAAGAAGCGCCAGCAGAAGAAGATGCGCAAGAGGGAGCGGGACATGAACACGGGGTCCACAGAAGAGGTCCTCGCCTTCGACATCCGCGACCTAAGAGACTCTCTCAACGAAGACGAGACCCCCGCCACCGAGGAGTCCCTCCCGGAACCAGGCAGCGAGATCCTCGTCAAGGTCGTCGAGCTCTCCTCCACAGGCGATGCGCTGGCCCTCCAAGAGGGGTCGAAACGCATCTACGTCCTCTCCTTCGCGGTGCCCGGCGACGTCATCAAAGTGAAAGTCTACCGCCACCTGCGCGACGAGGGGTATTCCGTCGCCGACTTTCTCTCCGTCGTCTCGCCAGCGCCCACCCGCGACGACGCCCGCGTGCGCTGCGGGTACTTCGCCAAGTGCTCGGGATGCCAGTTCCAGATGCTCGCGTACGACGAGCAGCTGCGGGTGAAGCGGCGCATCGTCGAGAAGGCGTTCCGCAACTTCTCCGAGCTGCCTCCGGAACTGATCCCCGCTATCCAGGACACCATCGGGTCCCCCCTGCAGTACGGCTACCGCACCAAGCTGACGCCGCACTTCGATGGCCCGCCTGGTGGGAATCGCCGGAAGAACCCGGCTGCGGCGTTCACCGAACGACCTGATATAGGCTTCATGCTAAAGGGGAAGAGGACGACGATGGACATCGAGGACTGCCCCATTGGCACCGACGCCGTGCGCGCTGGCATGAGGACCGAGCGCGATCGCATGGCCGTCGAGTTCGACAGGTATAAGCGGGGCGCCACGATCCTGTTGCGCGAGAGCACGCTCCGCGCCCCGAAGGACGGGTCCGAAGCCACCGGGGTGCCGCCCGGCGCGGTGAAAGTCGAGGCGGACAACTACATAGACTGGAAGACGTGCGTGACGGACAACAACGCCACCTCGACCGAATACATCGAAGACTACGTGTTCCACAACCCAGCTGGCTCCTTCTTCCAGAATAACAACTCGATCCTCCCGTTGTTCACAGATTACATTCGGCAACACATCCTCCCCGCGGGGCAACCCATCAAGTACCTCATCGACGCGTACTCGGGGTCGGGGCTCTTCACCATCACTCTATCGTCTTTATTCCAGGGCAGCACGGGCATCGACATCGCCGAGAAATCGATCGAGTTCGCGCGTACCAACGCGGCGGCCAATAACCTGCCCGAGTCGCAGGCGAACTTCATCGCCGCCGACGCGGGCCAGCTGTTCAAGAGCGTGCGCTACGGCGCCGACGAGACCGTCGTCGTCCTCGACCCGCCCCGCAAGGGTTGCGACGCCGACTTCCTCGCCCAGCTTCTCCGCTTCGGCCCGCGCCGCGTCGTCTACGTGAGCTGCAATGTCCACACGCAGGCGAGGGACGTCGGCATGCTCGTTCGCGGCGAGGCCGCGTGCGAGAAAGCCGACCCTTCCAACGCGAATGAGAAGGGCACGCGCTACGAGATCGAGAGTTTACGGGGGTTTGACTTCTTTCCCCAGACGAGCCATGTCGAGGGCGTGGTTGTGCTGAATCGCGTCGATGCTGCTGGGGATGCTACGAATAATGCTGGTACTGCTGAAACGGAAACTGCGGCCGTGTAAGACAATGGCCTTCGCGTTTTGGGGCTCCGATGGTCTTTTGGGGGCATTTGGATTGCTTTTATGCGTGTTGCGAGGATACTACGTCTGGAATAAACTGTACAATAGATTGAAAGTATATAAGTGAGACGGTACTGGAGAACATTAAAAGCATGGTCATGATTCACGGGCATCAAGGCAAAAATAGTAGGAATACAATATAGACCACCGGACATAGAAAGACGGTATTTTACTACGTTTTGGCTATAACCTGCGAGCATTTCACATAGTTTACAAGACGAATGAGTAGGACATATCGCATACAAAGTGTATTTATTTCACTTAATTCCCCTCGAGTAAAACTTTTAAAGCCTGTACAGTAACCTCGACGACTTGCGCCCTACGACTCTTCTTGGCGCACGTCTTGAGGATCTCGAGACCGTTCTTCTCTCTGATCTCTTTCCGTGCCAATTTGCCTACTTCGCCTTCGTATGAAATCATATTGAGGATGATGAAAACGCCACGATGCCGCAAGTCCTCGTTGTCCTCAGAACATAAACCTAGCACAACCTCGACTCCCCGCTTCCTCTTAATGACACTTCGCCCAACTTCTTCGTATGCCGTCAGTGATGCCAGTGCACCACCGGCAGCACTCCGTGTGGCCTCGTCTTCCGCGTCGGCTAGCGCTAGCAAAATGTGTAATCGGCTGGCTGCTTGAGGATCATCTGCCGCATATAAGGCGACGCCCTCGACGGACTCTACCAAATTGCAGATGAGTTCCGTCGCGGCTTTCGAGACCAAATGATTAGAGGATAGAAGTTGTTCTTCTATCTCGGGAAACGCAACGCGGATGATTGTCGTCCGTGTGTCGTCGTCTGTTGAGGCTAGATTCGTGAGGGCCATCAGGGCCTCGAAGGTCGGTAGGAGATCGCGGGTCTCGGGCGGCCGGATCGGGGGTAAGAATAGAGATGAGGGGACGGATAGCCGCATTCTGGGGGCGGGCACGCGTCCCTCCAAAAACGAGAGATGGGTTAGTACTGATTAGTATGCGAGCGAGGGCCTGGGCTGCTGTGCGCTTGCCCTGGTTGTCGGTGTCTGGTAGGGCAGACCATGCCGCAATCAACAAGTTGACGGCACCCTGCTGAGAAAGCAGGCCCCTGAGACTGGTGGTAACAGAAAGAGAAAATATGATGGATATGATGAGGGAAAGAGACGCGCTTGAGCCGTGGCGACTGTGGGTGACTAAGACGGGGATGACGCCCGCCTCGAATACGCGTTTACATCGATCGCCAACGTGATCATTATCGTTGAGGGGATTCGGTGCCGCTAGCTTGCCAGCAGCGTTGGCATAAGCCTTGAGCTGATTTATTTTCTTCTCCTCTTCGGACTGGACTGGCTGGTAGCGGGTAAGATTCATAAAGATGCTGAGAGCTCCGTAAGTAAGGGGTGACTTGGCGGGAGCGTCACCAAGAATTTTCACTAGGGTCTTTAGTAGTTCGGGGTTGTGGGCAACTTCTTCTTTGACAGTAGGTTGGATGGTAGCATATGCTAGCCCTTCGACCGAGTGTCGTTTGCCGCTCTCAGGGTCGGCGAGTATCAATGTAGTGAATTTTTTGGACAAATCCTCGATGCTGGTGACTGCAGGTTGAATCCGTCCCTCATTGTCCGGTGTCGTTTGTTGAGCTGTCGATGGCACTGCCTGGAACCAACCTGATCAGCCCTGCGCGCCAATGCGCCAACTCACCTCCACTGTAGATTCTCCCGAGATGGTGGTAGCGAGACTGGAAACTTCAGGGTGCCTACCCTCAATTTCGCTAGGATGACGGCGGCAAGGGTCTGGACGGCCTGGGAGTGCCTTCTCATAGAAATCGAACCAGGGATCTCCTGTACTTCGGGCTCGGTGGACTGACTGGCCATGGCCAACTCTTCTGGATCCTGGTCGACGATCTCTTCGAGCCAATCGGTACAGTATTTCCGGATGGCATCGCGACATTCCGGATGCATGGACGCGGCATTCAGCATATCCAAGCAGGCCGTCTCTACCTTGCGGCTTTTCCATTTCCGCCGCATCAAGGGATCGAGACTTGGCAAGAAGCCCTCGCTTAGGAACATTTGAGTCGTCGGCTCCGGGGCGACGGGGAAGACGGCAGCAGCTACGCAGAAGGCTACGATGTAATCGTCGTAGGTGCCTCTCTTAACGCGGTCAAAGAAGAAGGTTTGCAGCGCGCGGGCGCCCTTGTCGCCGGCCGCCTTGAGGTACGACGACGTAGTTAGAATGGCATGGCCGCGGACGGATTCGGCCTGCCGCATGTCGAGGTAGCCGAGGACCGTGTCGACGCACATATCGTCGAGAACGTCACAGATGGACTTGGACTTGTCTTTTGAGGCGGCATCATCATTGAGGAGCTTGGTCAGCTGGTCGAGAGCCTGGCACGTGTCGTCATCTTCTTGGCCGCCTTCCATCAACCGGGCAAGGAGGAGTTGGGTCTGCTCTACGACGCTGAGCTTGTCGTTCCGCAGCTCGGAAGCGGCGGAAGTCGCCTTCTCATCCATGACGCTTGAGATGAGAAGGGGAAGATGGGGTTGAGTGGTTTATCGATACACAAGAACGATAAGGGGTGGTAGTAGTGGGTGTAGCCTGTGTTAAGACCTGTGTGATATGAGGGGCTTGCGTGAACAGGACGGGCACTGGTCGGTTATTGAGACACTAGCTGCCTCTACACCGTTTCAGAGGCGATGGTGTATGTGTCCAAGTGGATTTGATGTTGAGGGTCGTGGGTGACTAAGCACTGGAGCCTAGTGTGGTGAGACGGGGTGGTGAGAGAGGTGTGGTGGTTGTTGGTGTTTTGGGGAGAGAAAAACGGACGTCAAAGAGGGAAATGAAGTAGCCGTGGTGAGAATTTATAGACTAATAAAGTTGAGATTGATCAATGGTGGCTCGGTACTAAGAGATTGGGGCGTGAGCTTGTGCCAGCTAGCCAGCCACCAGAGTAAAAAGCCTCGAAGTAAGGGAACAAATAGGACAAGCAAGGCAAGCTGAGGGGGATGCGGATAGAAAAATGCCAAGCACGGGGGGACAAATATGAGAGTTTGTTGGGGAGGGGGAAAGGATGACGAGATAAGCCTCTCAAGACGAATAGGGTGTCTATGTATGCGGGGGAAGCCCATTCGGTTTCAAAGAACGGGATAGAACGGCATGTAAGAACGAGGTGGTAGTCAAGGCTGGACAAGCAAGAGCTTGCAAGGTACACGGACGGTGATGGGAACCGAAAATAGATGGAATGGTCACGAGCCCAATTGCCGAAGCAAGCATAGGGCAGAG
>NQIM01000326.1:0-47845 GCA_003426235.1 Xylaria polymorpha | reverse complement strand
TAGTAGTGTTATACTAGATAGTACGTTTTTAGGCAATTTAACCCTTAGTAAGCAATTTTTTTTTTTTACTAATAGGAAGGCGTTTTTAGTGTTTTTAAAAGCTAAAGAAGCAAATTTAACTTGTTTAAATTTGTAACAGAAAACATTATTATTAGTCGTTTATTTTAACGGAACTATAGCTAATATAGCTTTAGAGATTGTTTATAATATTATAAAACCTAAAATTAAGGTTAAATAGTATAAAAATATGTTAATAAACTTTTAGGTTGCTAATTATTAAGCGGAATACATTCGATATTTTCTAAGCCTTTTTAATCCTATTAAACAACAAACTAATATTATTATAAAAATAAAGCACTATATTAATACTAGTAATTATTTACCGATTAAACTATTACTCCGCTAATATAGCCCAGTATAAAAGCAAATAATAAGAGATTTTATAAATATTTATTTTAGTATATATATTAAAAAGGGTATAGGACCTTAGGGAGCGCTAGCGCTATTAACGCTAAAGAAACTATTTAGCAAGTTTATAATATATAAAATAATAGATTTAGAGCAGGTAATTTAGCGTTTTTGTTATAATTATAAAAAACTTAATAAAAGGACAAAAAAAATACGTTTACCTATTATTTAACGCTATAAATTAAATATAAAAAACTATAGGTTATAAATAGTATGCTTTTATAAACCTTAAGGACAGATTCTAGTATATTAAAGTTTATAGCCCTTATTAAAAGAAGACTGTATTTATAACCCTATTTGGTATTTACAAATAAATAGTAATACTTTTTAGACTCTATAACGCGCTAGCAACCTTCTAAGCCTTTATTAAGGAGATTATAAAGCTTTTCTAAGTTTAGTTAGCTGGATTATTTAATAATATCGGTATTTAAGTAGATACAAAAAAAAGAACTCTATAAACGTTATTATTTATTATTTAAGCGATTAATTAAGTATAGTATAATAATTAACCCTGCTAAAACGTTTATGTTTATAAAACATAATATTTTTTGGATTTAACGTTTTACAAAATAAAATTAAAATAGACCTAGCGAAGGTAGCTGCTATACAAGATCGACCAATACTTACTATTATTACTAAAGTACGTGCGTTTATAAACGCCGCAGATTATTTTAGGTATTTTATTAATAGTTTTTTATTAGTAGTGGTACTTTTAATAGCTATAACGGGAGGACTTAAAAATAAGCCAATAAAACTAACTCTAAAAATAAAAAGAGTTCTAGTAGAAAATACAAAACGTAATAACTATAATACTAGTAGTAAAAGTATTTAACTAAAGGCTGCCCTCCGTAATAAATACCGATTCTAGCTAAATCTACGTAGGGGCGTACTTTATACAACCTTATCTTTATAAAAGCAAGACCTTACTATATCCAATTGTATATTTTTTGAAAAAACTTAAGGAAAAGCAGTTATAATACTCAGTACAAAAAAAGAGAGTTGTTAGCTATTATACTAGCTTTTTAACATTAAAAGTATTAGGTTAAAAGAGGAGAAGTAACCGTTTATACTAATTATAAGTTTTTACTAATAATTAAAACAAAAGCAAAACAACTAGCGTAAATAATACGTTTTCTTAATACTATTAAATACTACGCTATCTAGATCGTATATAGGATAAGCAAATCGAACATATTAGTAGATTGGTTATTTTAGCTATTAAAGAACGTATATTTAACTTTTAAACAAAATCCAGACTATCCAAAACTTTTATTCGAACTTCTACCGGAGCTAATAATATAGCCACAATAGCTAAATTGTATAGATCTATAAGCAATATTTAAGTTTTTTAAATTTAGAAGCGAGTTGCTACTAAATTTAGAAGTAAAATAAGTTAATAAACACTTTATATTAAACTAAAGAAACTTATATAAAACAGTTCGATATAAAAAAGCCCCTAGCGACCCCTTATATACGGTAGGCATAGCGTATTAAGCAGTATATTTATTAAAGGTATTAAAAAATATTAGAGTTATAGCAGGTAATTAAAAACTTATATATTGACCTAAAGTATACTATAGTTAGTACCTTATTATAAAAAGTTACCAAGTAGTTTTAGTATCCAAAGATTACTTTAATAGTATAATAAGTAGTTGTTAAGTATGCTTAGTATTAATTAATAAAGCTACTGTTTAATAAACTACCCGACTTTTGACCGATTAAACTATTACTACTGCTAACGCGTTAAACAATAGACCATACTTTAATAAACAATATTAAAATTTTAGTTTATATTAAATACGCTATAGCTTAAGTAAAGGTAGAGCAAATATTAAACGTAACGTTTAAAAATATAAAACTGTTGTTTACGAAGATTAGAAAAACCTTCGGATATTTTTATAAATAGATTTGTAATAACATAGGCGCTTTTATAAGCGAAAACATAGTTGCGTAGTATTAATTTAAAAGATTAAAAATCCTACTAATAATACTTACGCAGCTTCGAAGTAACAAAAAAGTNAAAAAAGTTAAAAAAACCAAACGGAAACTTAAAAAAGATTATATTAAAAAAAAGCTACGTATAAAAATACATTAATATTAATTAGTTGTTATAAGTAGCCTTACATATTTATAACTGCGTACTTAAACTAAATAAATATAATAGTTATTTCTTTTTTTTTAGTACGCAACTTTTTTAATAGCAATTAGTAGTAAAAACCTCTAATTATATAAAAAACCTAACTAAAGGGAAAAAAAGCAATTATTAATAAAGCCTAGTTAAAAATTATAAAATATTAATAGCAAAAACTACTTTAATAGTCTAAAAGCTTCGAAAAACCAAATTAAAGCTTATTTATAAAAAAAAGAAAGGANTAATCNNTACTTATAATANTANTNATAATTAGGTTTTAAAAGTTTGCTAGCGTANTAATAAATCTAAGCTATANTATAATAAGCNTTANGCTATAGCTAGTTATTATTAAAAAAATACTTATNAGCTATANAGTNTAGAAAAGAATATAACTNTTAAATAAATATAATANAACTAANCTATTTTTAGTTTATAGTAATAATAGATATTTTATAAAAAGTTTTTAGTATGTTAGTAAAACAATGTTTAAAAAGGATTAAAAACGTTTAGAAGTACTAATTATATAAAAAAAATAATAAAAGCTTATAATTAGTTAAAATACTTTTATAAGGTTGTAAATATAGTATTTAATATTAAAATATTAAAAATCGGGTTAGTAATAACTAGGATAGTTATTTAAAGAAAAGGAATAATGTAGTAACTTAAAAAGTAGCTTATTAACTAAGGAACGGTTGCTTAAGGATAGGTGTTTTTATATTATTATTTACTTTATTATATTTATATATATAAATATATGGCTTATAAACTATAGACTTTAGCATTTAGTTCTAATACAACTTAGTCCTTAGAATAGATCTTTAGCTTAGTATAGTAATTGTACTAGATTACGGGTTACTTTTAAGGAAGGGATTTGTAGGCATAACACTACCTACTACCTAGGTAGGTAACTAAAGCGGGCGGGGTGTGTTAGGCAAACGGGCGACTCGAACAGGCTCGCCCGTCTAATATGTACAGGAAGTAGGTAGTATAAGGTAATTTCTTTCTCGTCGTTCAAATCGGTACAACCTCGATTGAGATACCTACAGTACCTAATGTACATTATATATCCTGGTCGGTGGGGGAGTCGAGTTACAGAGATGACGGAACCAAGTCGTCGGAAGAAACTCAGGAGACAGTGCAGTTGTTTCAACCAATATGCTCCCCCAGTGTCTATTCTATACGTACTATACGTACCATGTAAGAGGCTGGCAAACAGAGACGGGAGGGGGATCACGGAGCCCATAAAGTAGACTACAGACTACCTAACCTCTCCTAGTGTAGAACTAACTGTCTAATGAACTGCTGCCACGTCAAAATTCTCCGACGCCGCGAGCGTGCGTGCCCTGATGTGACGCCCACCTGCCTCTTACTATTACTACCTACAGTGCAGCAGCAGCAACAACAGCAGCGGTACCAGCAGCACAGCTACATCCCGAGTTATCTAAGGTTAGTACCCAAGTCCACCAAGATAACATGCACGCGCACGCCTGCTGCTTCGAAAATATCTGCAAACCCTCCCTATCATTACTCGAGCGTCTGTCTGCATTGCATCTCGACAGCGGGTTGTGTGCTGTGCCTATCAGAGCCGAGCCAGGAGATGAACCAATACATCGGGTTACTACTATACCTACACATGTGGTAGTGTACCTCGATCCCAGCTTGTTTGTTCCCTTTTCTCTGAAACCCCTTGGACAAGCTGTCTCGAAAGGTGGTGGCACGCGCTTTTGCGACTCCGTCTCCGTCTCCGTCTTCCACACATGCAACTCGACAACGCAACGAACGAACGGGAGCGAACCCCAAAAAACCACACGAGCGCTCCAAATGCAAATGCACACTACCTAACCTATACCTACCCACCCACTTTTGGTTTTGCCAGCACACAATTATTGCCTTGAAGCGAGTCCACGTTGCGCCCCGGCATGGTTGTCCCGGAGCCAATCACTACCTACCGCCCCTGTCGCGACTACGCCTAGGTTAAAGACTTTGCCAACGCATCACCGCATGCTGAGAGGTGTGGTGTGTGTGTGTGTGTGTGTGTCGGCGCGCGTGTAGCCCTTTCAAAAGCATCCTGATCTGCCCCCTTCATTCCACCCAGTATCAGCTCAGCTCTTTTCTCCGTTTTTAATTCCCTCTTCCTTCGTTCGTCAGAGCAATTCCCCTGGGGGGCGGGTAGCGTCTTCTGTTTTTCTTCTATTCTTATCCTTCCTGTCAAGTGACAACTTAGTCTTGGACATATCATATTCACGCATCTGTTTTTATGCCTCTTCATTGCATCCTCTCGTTTTATATACGAGTCTACGGTGCCATCTCTTGGCTGTTCTCAGCACATTGATTCTAGGTCATGTCATGAATCGTCATTGATCTCGTCAGAAAATGCGCCTAAATACAAAGAGTCTCGTTGCCTGACCAGCAGTGTGCTGGTTCTTAACCATACCCGATCGCCGCCGTTGCTCCTTCCCAGGTCGAAGTCCCTCCCATGGAAAGGCACCCGCCCTTTACTCTAGCACTTCGGATCCCGCAATTGTCGACACTATTGGTATCTCAACGCAGTGAGACCGCGCCGAGCAGATGACGTCCGTCAAGGCATTGGAGTACCATAAAATGCCGCCCAAAGAGGTTGGACGCGCACTGGCGGCACGGCAACACTCCCTTTGCAGACCCACGACAGAAATTTTATATATTAGGTCGTCGCCGCCTGGGGAAACGAAACCATCTTAAGGTCCCGGGATATCATGAGCTTCATTGAAAATGCATCAAACTGTTGCAAGACGTTGGGAAAGGAAGATAACATAGGGGAGCAGAGACTGCGTCCTAACCCGCGCAATACCGTGGGCAAGACGCAAGTTGGCTTATCTGTTTGCCCACTTCATAAGCCACTGCACCACGGCCTCTAAGTTGGTCTCCTCCTTTGCACTTATACCGTAGCAGGATACCTCCCGGTGTGCTATGGTCTTTAGATCCAAAGAGTCGATGAGCTCGTCGACTGAGATCTTGTTGGGTAGGTCTGATTTGTTACCAAGCACCAGCAAGGGGATGCCCTCAAGGGTCTTTTGCGACATCAGGGAATGCAGTTCTTCTTTGGCCACAGGTAATTTGACACCGTCCGCTATGTCAACGATGAAGACAATCGCACTCACGCCGCGACAATACCTCTCCCACATCGGTCTAAAACGAGGCTGGCCTCCCAAGTCCCAACACTTGATCGTCACATGACCACGTTGTACCCGCTTCATGTTGAAGCCGACGGTGGGAATGGAACTACATGAATCAGTCGAGAGGAACACTGGCATGATATGGACTGCGTGCTGGAGGAGATGCGGATCGTTTGGAAGGGTAAGTCGCTTACTCGATCGTGAACTCGCCTCCCTATGAACCTATGTGTTAGCGGTGGTTTGGGGTGAACAGCACACTGGAGCATGCAGATACGTACAGACAATACCCGAAGCAGAGATGTCTTGCCTGCATTCTCTAAGCCGATCATCGTCACATCCATCTCGCTTGCCCTATCGATGGCTATTAGTCTACAACCCGCTTGTGCAGGCGGCGCATGCAAATGCGACTACGGAAGGGAATAGGTCCCATGATTCCGAAGGGCACCAACAGACTTACCAAAAGGTCCTTAGTAACCAGTCGTATACTTTGCGAAACAATCCTGCCATGGTGTTGGTGAAGAGGTGCTAAGTTCTAGGTGTTTGGTGCTATGTGCTTGGCGCTCGATGTTGGGTGATCGATGTTGGGTGTGCGGTGATGGCTTAACGTTAAAACGACAAAGTATAGTCGGCGGCTGTAGAAATAAGGAAGTCGGGGACGGACTGAAGAGTGGGCGCAAGGCTGGCTGGCTGCTGAAGAAGGATGGATTGAACAAAAAAAGATATGACCGGGATGTCTCAAACAAGGTGTTAAATAATAATCTGTGTTTCTAAGCTGCAAAGTAATGAATAAATAAAATGTCTCGTACGACGGCGGCGGCACTGCTGCTTGTTTAGCGCTCACGGCGACGAGCGGGCCGGTCAAGACAAGGTATGGAGCTACTTGCTGGTGGTGAGGACACAGCACACAGCGTTGTTGAGAAAGGTGAATGTGGGATGGAAGTGACGCCGCTGGCAGAGGGTGACAGTTCCCCACCACGGAGATCGCACAAGCTGTAAGATGCCCCGTGCCTTGACCGGACGTGATCAACCAGGTGCCAAAAGCCAGGTGGGCTTTGGGGGGGGGCGGGGGGGGGGGCGGGGGGGATTAGGAGTATGAGCATTGTTAAGGCTAAGGCTTGAAATAAATAGAGACTGGGAAGAGTTCGCTGCTCATGGAAATAATGGTAATTTAGGTGGCTAATATTAATTAGGGTAGTCACTTTAAGGAATTTTAGATACCCAGAAGATAGAGACAAAGTTGACTCGTAGTGCTGCTGTTGGTACCTAGATACATGAAACGGTTGCAACTAAGGTATCAAATACATAGAGAGCATACTACTTCGACGACGGATGTTAAAATAATTTCTAGGCACCAGCTGGGTACGGGCATCAAGGTGAGAGAAAGAATAGGCAAGGGAGGATGAATCGTAAATTATATTAGTAGTAATTCGCATTATGTATCTGTACTCATTATTTTTACGCAGACCGGCTAGAGTCCAGCTTCTTTGGTATGCCCATCTGTTCATCTATTTGGAATGTGCGACATATCCGGTTGTAGGCGTTGGTTTCTCTAACCTCCAGGCCCATAGCAACCAATCTTCGAACACGAGGAAGTTCAGCAGGAACCGGTTGCAGCAGAACGAAAACCCTATCACGAGTGCACCGGCGAATGCGTCAAGGACATAGTGGTTGGCTGTGGAAATAATGGCGAGTAGAATCAAGGCGGGGTAAAAGATACCGAGGAGTAGAAGTACGAGACGAGAGGCTACCGAACGCGGTACATCTCCGCTCTCCTGCTTGAGGATTCCATTCATTTCGAGATCGTCGTTGACGTCGTCACCGAGGGGGTGGAGGTGACGCAAGAACCCGCTCTCGTAGACTAACGTACAGCCGATACCAAAGGCATATCCAAAATGCATGCTCGGCATGGCTGCAAGTGCGTTGACGTAATCTCCCTTCATCCAAACACTGCTTGCGTCCTCGGCCTCCACGGTGTCGACGAAGCCGTACTCTTTCGGCAGAAGCCGTGGAGGCATGCAAGGATACAGGGTGAAAACGAAGAATGCGACGAAATTTGATAGGGAAAGAGTGCGCCGCGCAATACAGAAACGTCGGTGCGTCGGTGCTGTAGCGTAATAGTAGGCGATGAAGCTAGAGGAGCATCAGCATGTGTGTTCCTTCATGTCAGTCGTAGGGTAGAGATCAGGGCTTACGCTGCAGTACCGGGAATATGAATGAGAGCGTAGGCGCGGTTGAGAAAGGCTAGAGCAGTCCCCCGCCAGTCACCCAGGGCGGCACCGGTCAAAAACCATTGCTGTATTCTCCATTCCACCCATCGCGTGTTGTTCGTGACGCTGCCCATGCCCGTAATGCGTGCTTCGAGCTCGAGTATCGATGTACCGTGGCCCTGTGCAATATCCCATAGACCCTGGCTACCGCCATACCAATGACTCGTGATTAATATCGTCCCGCGATATATAACTAGTGCGATTGCCCAGTAGAACATCTCCACAAGGAAGGGAAATTTCCGTAGAATTCTCGAGTGCAGATGCCGGGCAAAGCGGCTTGAATTAGGCGTACGGATAGTCCATCGGCCGAGGATGCGGCGGGTCTTTGGAGGGTGAAGGGTAGCCAGGTCTTCGGGCCGTTCCCAGTCGCTACCCGACGACCGTTGCGATTCGGGGCTGAGAAGGGATCGGGCGCTTTCGTCCGAGGATCTATGGAATACAGAGTAGTTCTTCCGCCGTGTAACGTACATGGCCGTCAAAAGTACTACCACGATGACCTAGGCATGCACTATCAGCACACGTCTGCTGCGTCGTGTGCAGAAACGAGGGCGAACTCACGACTGGCTCCATCCACCGGCTCCAGACTTGCTGCTTCCATTCAGCCCTGTCTCGCCACGAAGGGCCTCCATTTTCTTGATCCATCACTGACGGCCGTCCGTGATCGCGTTCACGGTCTCGTGCTCATAAATACAAGAGAGAAGGAAAGAGACGGGCGTGATGGTGGGCGCGGTAAGGACGGGAGAAGAGGATAGATAGGGCCGTTTGAAATGTGGATGGCACCTCAAACTTGGGTGCTTGAAGGAGAGAAGCACGCGACAATGGCAAGCGAGAGTGGAAGAAGACGACACATGAGGAGAGAATAGGGAAGGGGTTGCATTCCGAGGTGGAGGCAAGGCAATTCAAAAGGAGCGACTGGCAATCAGAGACCACACGCTGCCAAGGAATCTGAGCGACGCTTGCAAACTCTGGCTGGCAGGCTGGCAGGCTGGCTGGCTGGCGGGCTGTTGTCCATAAAGGAAGGATGGTACTCGTAGGCTACGGGTTGGGTACGCTGAGCATAGCTGGTTTCTTGGCATGGTTGCCAGTGTACCTGGGGGGGTGTGCGGATGTAGCGGTCGGTGGGATGGGAAGTGTCCGACTGCCCGATATGGGGATTGTTCATTTCCTGGCAGACAAAACCCATCGCCAAGACAATTGTTGTTCCATAGATGACGACGACAGCGGATAGTCTTGGCAGATGTCTTGGCTTATTGGGGCTAGCAGAGCCTGAGCAGAGAGGGTGAAAGGCACAAGGCACAAGGAAAAAGAAGGGACGCCGCAATCCCCGACACTGTCGAAATGAGTTCCCCATTTCCGGCTATACTATACCTAGGTAGGCAAGGTAGTGTGCACGCGACCGGGGCTTTATTGGGTAATCGGTACTGTATATGTAGGTACTACGTACTGTGTAGTATAGGTACCTACGGTAGTTTCATGCAACAATACTACCCCAAGTAGGCACAAAAATGTAACAAAAAAAAATTGTATACTATGTAATCTTTCCATTGTTGAGCTTGCTTAACTGCAGGTCAAGTCACCCATTCAAGTTAGAGTTCCGTCTTGATAGAAAGGCTTCAATCTTATAGATAGTTTATACCAGTATAAACTACTATATAAACTACCTAAGTATTATACACTTGGACTACCGCAACATCTATACATATTAGCATGAATACTATAGAAAACTTAGTTCTAACCAAGTACCTACCTAGGTTAGTGGATTCTAAATATCATCCACTGGTACAGTATAAATAGTGTTCGTGCTATCTAGTCCTAACTACATAGGGAAGGACGATTTGGACGATGACGTTGCTATCAGATGTGGCGATTATTAATGCCACTAGCCACTACAGTAGGTAGTGTTGAGCAGGTACATCAGTGTCATGCACGGTACCTACCTACTTTTACATATTGCTGGTAGTTTCAAATACAAGGGGAAGAAATCTCAACCTCCACAATAGTGCGGGAATACCGTTGGCTATACTACTACATAGTACCGCATTATCTGTGCAAATTTGTATCGTCCAGTCAGGAGTTAACTGCCAAACCCTACTAAAAGCTCGGACCAACTATACCCTATAACCTAGCCACCTAATTTAGCTATAAGTATTATAATCTATTATTATATTAAGCTAACACTTCTTTACTTATTTAAACAACTAATATATTACTATTAAAGTCTTTAGTACTACTTATTAATACTATTTAAAATATTTAAAACAATTATTAAAATTGCTTTTTTAATATAAGCTATATATTTCTTACTATTTAATTAATTAAAAAGGTTTAATTTAATTAAATTAATCTAAATTATTTAAATCTAATTTTATTATATAAGAAGCTTCATTTATATAAGCCTTTTTAAAAAAGTATATTAGATTTAAAAGGTAGAAATAATAGCCCTATTAAATAGATTTTTTACTTATACCTATTTTAATATAGCGCGTACAAACGCAAAAATATAACTTTATATATAATTAACTCAATTAATTATTAATCAATTAGAATCGCTTAATTCTAACACCGGGGTTAATCCGTAGCGTTCCGTAACAGCCCATATTAAAAACATTGCATACATCCCCCATACTCGCCCTATAGGACAGAGACCTTCAAGTGATACTAACCCCGCGAAACCAAGGCAAATGTTAGGACTACGGCTATAAGGGTAAGATGTAACATTCTTTGTTGCACGAAGCTTCTTCAAGACCTTCGTGCCTAGGCTAGGGCTATATACAATGAGTCTCTTTGTCTCTTAGTATCTCTCGAGGTAGCTTCGTGACAATAAGATCATTGGCTAAGAGCATCTTATACACACACAAACACATACACCTACTACTATATGTCGCATCGTCCTATCACTGATTGACCACACCAGGTATATCCGCGATATTCGCTAAAGTAGTCCCAACAATAACATTATATATATACGAATCACAAGCCGCCGCCCCCTTGTCGTCTAAGCTATTCCCATACAACCCAATCTTAGGACTTGAGTTGGCGCTCCCGCCGCCCGGGAAGAAGTTGCCCGCGAGCTTGTTTGTCTTCTGCCCGGACGCATCTGTCATGGTGGCCAGAGTGCCGTCAAAGTACAGCTGGATATAGCCGCTGCTCTGCGACGTGTTGACAACAAGTCCGAACGTGTACGTCCTGCCCATAGTCAGGGCCTTCGACCAGACGACAAGTGCGCCGCCGTCTTTGGCGCTGGGGTTGACCTGGAGCACGCTGGGCCTCTTGTGTTAAGTTTATGGTACGCAATATCGTAGAAGGGCTTGAACACTCACATCGTATGATAATCAGAGTCGTCCGCATCCTTCCTGAAGGTGAGAACTGCGGGGACGTTGTCGGCATCGATGGTTGACGAATCATAATTTTTCCACTGCCAGACGAATGTTTGGTAGTCTACGGCGTCGAACCGGACCTTATACCCGATGTAGTACGTCATATCTCCGACGGTCTCGTCCTTGAGCATATGGTACTCGGCGCGCGTGAAGTGGGCGCTCTTGTGGACGTGCGCGGCAGGTACACCCTCTGGGTCTGTCGCCGTCTTGAAGTAGAGCGAGTTGTTTTGGCTTTGGCCCTTGGGCCAGTCTTCCCGGTGCCAGCCTTCGAGGTTCAAGAGGCCTAGAACGCTCGGGTTGTCTCCGGCGCTTGCGTTGTAGCTCACGAGATATTTTGCTGTGACCGATGTCAGGCACCACGCGGAGAGGAGATAGGTTCTGAGAGCATGCATGTTTGAGATGTGATGGCTGATGGTGGGATGCAATAAGTGGAAGCAATTTGTAGGTGACGGTAGGGGAGCGGACGTTCAATTCAAATTCAAATGGGCGAGTATAATTATTTATATAACTTATATTACTTACTCGGCGTGGGGAATTACGACCATATTCCTCCTTCAACTTAGGACTTCAGGCTAGGACCTCAAGCTTGTCGCAACGCTTACTTGATACGTTCGCTTACGTGCTTAGAAGGTTGTGTTTTAGGGGTCTATGCTGCTTCTTAAAACGGTCAATATTTTGGCCAATCAGCATCGATAAGTGGCTTTTCATTTTCAACTCCCCGTAAGTTAGACGTGGTTCGGCGTGACAGGGGTTTCGATGGAGTGATGGACTTCTCTATATTGACCTCACCCAGAAAAACATGCTGTCGGCGGAGCGGAAAATCATCAATCGGATTGAACTCTGGGCTTGGTGTTGGGACTTGGCCCTGTATATGACCCGAGGGAATTTTAACCCCAAGTTGAGTGTAAAAAAGGAAGAAAATAATATTTTCCTTGAAATATAGTATTAACAGCCCGATTGCGCTATCTCCTATCCATTTAAGCCCCCATTTCGCTCCGCCACATTTCCTTAACGGGATACAAACCGCGAGGTAAGGCAGCTCGTGTTAGGCATACGCCTATGAAACGAAGAGCCCCTAAAACTGAGCTACAGAGACTTTAGTGTGAGGTAATTAGTCAATAGACTCTTATTGTTGCACGAGGATCTCTAGAACACTTTCGTGGAGCTATTCTGACTACATACAGAAGTCTCTTTGTTGTGCTGTATACGGGTGCCTTGTGACAGTGTATATTGGTGTGTATGATCTCCAATAGGACAAATTTGTCAAGGCATCAACGTTCTCCTTTAACCCCCCTATCTTCTATGAAATGTATCAGCTGACCACCCAAAAGCATTTGTCAATCTCCTTCCTATCTCCCGCATCTGAACAAGATCTAAAGTAGTTCGTCCTGCATGTGGTTCATGCGCTGTAATCACTTCACCTTCAGATCCAGCTGGAATGAAACTGTTTCCTGCCATGACTTCAAACCGACGAAGGGCGCCACCACGACGGTTTGGCCTCATTGAAAACTGTAAACGGGTCATTGTTCTCGTGAAGTCTCTCCATTCGGTCTCTCTAGGAGCAGGGTACACTTCAGGATGGTGGAATAGAGCTCCGATGACTGCCATATCCTCTGGGGGTAGAAGGATAAGCGGTATGGGCAAGGTAGAGGCAGATGAAGAACTACTGAGGCTACGACGCCTGTATCTCGCCCTAACTTTCCAGGCCGATCCCTGGCGGAACCATTCTCCTTCCTCATCATCGTCGGTATTACTGCCACAGTTGCTTTCATTATAAGTGATGTTAATCCCTCCAATTGGAGAAGATCGTTGATCCTGAGGCTGAGAATGGTCGCTGGAGTACCCATCTGATGCTGTGCTTGCTCTGCTGTGATTCTCTCTATCGGGCCTCTCTGAGACATCGTTATCTAAGGATTCCTGTAAACGCGGCCCAGCCGCTTGTGCTTGATGTCCAGCGGTAGGCGGGGGATATTCAACACTGCTGGCCGGGCTTTGCTCATCTTGGACTCTTGCAGCATCGTCGTCGGCTAAAAAGCGCCTGATTAAAAAGCAGTCGAAAATTCCCATAAAAAGAGACATGATTTGAGATAAGAGTCTTATCACAACGGAATCACGATTGTTGTTGATGATGTCGTATGAATTTGTACTGTAATATGTTCAATTGTCGATTGAGGATAGGTAGTTGAGCTTGGTTGATGACTGGAGCCTATGCTTGATCTGTTGTCGAATATCGCCGGCTTGCATGGCCTTTTATATTCAAATCATAGAAATTAGAACTAATTAGCATATGGATAGATGAGTCACCCATGAGGTAAACTGAGGCACGAACTCCCCTTTCATGGCGTTGATGTATCATCTAATCTGCCCAAATCTCTCAGACATTAGTACCATCCTGGCACTTTAATTGGCTAGAATAATGCCAGCACACACGCACACGTATATCAGCTCACACCGTGAGGTCACTTAGCTCATAAGAGTTAAGTTTCTTTAGAATACCTCGTTGCAGGATGTTTGTAGATATAACGCTAATTTCGCAAATACTCAAAGGTGGGCTCAGTATGAAACCCTGAAAATAACGCCCTCCGCAACTAGGGCGGTTACATGGAGGCGTCAACAGTCACGATATTGAATGAACGAAAACATAACACCAAATAAAACAAGCTAAATAAATCTAGATATCATCCTGCTGAAGGTAGTGATGCTTTGCCAACTTCGAATCTGGCTTGAAACATCTCCTTGAACACCCAGTTACTGCGAATAAGGAATACAACGAGAATAGCTCTGCTACGACTGCTAGATATGCAGTTGAATGAACGTGTAGTGAAGAGATTCGTGGGGCTGACTAGAGAGTGCGTGTTAAGTCTTTTGTAAAAGTCATGATTTTGGCATAGTTATGTGCGTAGCCCTCAAAATCGAAACTTTTGGGTAAGGGGTTATGATAGCTCTGGTAGATATATAGAGAATGGGTTAAATCCAGCCTTGCAAGTAACAAGGTGATTGCTGCGGTCATCGCTTCTCATTCGGCGGTTTTCAATTTCCCAAGTAGGTCACGCCAGAGCTCAGGTGTTCATATCAGTCAGTTTCCCGTGATAGCATCTGAAATAGCATGGGATTAAGTACTGTTAGCAAACAAACAATGAAGGAAACTGGGAATACTGATATCTACATATTAAGAGAACACAAAAAATCTCATCTGCCAATGTCAGGTAAGTTTGCTCTAAGTATCGGCAGAAAAAGGGGTAACTAACATATCACAAGATCGATAACTATAGTAAGTGTATTATCACAGATCGGCAAACCAGTCGAATTATTCGGAGCCGTAACACCCAACGATAATGTCGATATGTCTAGCAGGTCTAGAACCCTTTTGAAGCCTACCATGACGTTATGATGTATAATCCCGACCTTAACAATGAGACGCGAGGTAATTGTGAAGAGACATGCTCCCGAGAGACAGTTAAAGCCCACATTCCGGGCCGACATGGGATGGTTAGCGCGTGATCCGGAGCGGGTTCCTAAGTTTTATAGCCTCATGATATCTGTCGGGGTAATGATGGCCGAAATTTGGGACCAAAATTAATATCTAAATGATCGGTGGCCCCCACTTCGCCTACTGCCAAGTCTCTCGACATGAGTACTCATATTTTTGATGAGAGATGGGGGATCAACTGTATAATTGTCCTATTGTATACCGACAGGAAGCGGTGGACCACAGTTCTGAGATGTGTTTGCACACAAATCAGCTTCTATCTGAGATACTACACACAAGCGCTAGTCGGTATTTCGTGATGCTGTAGGTCTTCGTGCTGAAGCTAGGGTTGTGTCTCGTAGTATAGACAGACGAAGAAATAGGTCATACATTTTTCATGAGGATATTCGACATATCTTCAATCTCTCATAGACACGATCCAAAAATGTGAGGTCATGGTTGATGATAACACTTGACAACCATGTCTAGACCATGTCTAGGCCATGTGCTAAGGAGGGAGTAAATCCCGGCTTGGCAATCCACAACTCCAACACGTGCACGTACCTTTGTATAGGTATTTATGCGTGAGACTTGTCATCTCCCACGCCGTCATCATGCATTTCTTTGCCTCCTGAGTCTAATATGTGCTATTCATGATGTTTTATATACCATTACATATCCTAAAATTACCCATGATCAAGTTTTTCACCCAGCTATGTCTCGTAGGCTCAGGCATCTGTCTAATCCTCCTCTTCCCCTTCGCTCGCTTCATCCTGCTTGAAGACTACCTTTTCACAAAGCTGCAGACACTGTCTGACCGGTAACCCCACTACATTATCTACACTGCCCTCGATCTTCTCCACAAGCACCATACCACCGATGCCCTGAACGGCGTACCCGCCCGCCTTATCGACGCCCTCACGCGTCTTTACGTAGGCATCGATGACGTCGTCTGGTAGTCCGTCGCTCACCTTGGCGAACGTGACCCGCGTCTCTTCGATATGGCTCGAGATAGCATAGCCAGGGAAGCTCGCGTCAGCCTTGGGCGCGACACAGCAGATGGCGGTCAGGACGCGGTGGGTCCGCGTGTCCCGGAGATGCCGTAGCATGCGCTTGTGGGCCTGTTCGGAGGGCGGCTTCTCGAGGATTGCGCCGTCCCTTGTCACGATCACCGTGTCGGCCGCTATGACGAGATCCGGGTCCTTGAAGGCCGGGGTACCGTTGCCGTTCTGTATGCCGTCACCAGTGTCCCCATTCTCCCCAGCCTTCTCGGCTGCCTCGGCTGCCTCCTCGGCCTTCTTTATGGCCAATTGGTATACGTCGAGGGCCTTCTGCTGCGCCGTAGCCGACACATACTCGAAGGCGCCCATCTGGTCTTTGGGGAGATTCTCGGGCTTGGTCGAGGGTATGACTTCGATGTTAGGGAGCCCCAACTGTGCGAGGAGGCCTCGGCGTCTTGGAGAGGCGGAGGCGAGGATGACGCGATGTGTCCTCATGTACTTTAGGATAGGAAGCTCGAGAGGAGCGAGCGGTGGTGGGCGCCGTCCCTGCTGGGGAGGCTGCTGAGGTTGGCGGATTGGGAGGACATGGTCTTTCGCGGACGCCACGTACGTGGGCGGCGGATCGGACGGCAGGTCCTCTGATAGAAGCGGTTGCGATTTGTCCATGCTGAACTATACAGCCTTCTCAGCGGCCAGGAGTGAGACGGAAGGATAGGGTCGTAGCAGGAACAGGTTTAACGGCTAGTCAATTGTCTTGTCGATCGAGATTAACGCCCAATAACGATGATGTTGTTGTTGAGAGCAAGCCGTTGAGAGTTGAGACTCAAACGGTGACGGTGATGGTGACGGGGAGGTGAAACAATGGAGATGATAGGGGGATAGTGGCCCCTGTTAAGCTTAATTGATTTGAATTAGGGGTGCATAAGGTACCGTTACAGCGCTTATAGTATACCTAACTAGGTAGCACTTACTGTATGTACCTAGTCTGTAGGCCTAGCTAAGGTTAGGTAGGAGGTAGGTACGGAGTAGGTATGTACCTACCTACTGAATTGAGTTGGCTACGTAATGACAGCTAGAATGCTGGTGTCCGGGTTCTGTCCGGGGCTTAATGTGGCTTGGCGGAGTGGGTCTCTGAGGCTGTTTGATCGCAAGAATAAACAACTTCGGGTGGAGCGACTGTCACATGCCTCACCTGCCTCACCACCACAACTTCCAACTTGTGCTACCGTATATGAAGCCCTTACTTCCAGGTTGGCTTTGATGTACACTACCAGGAGTCTCGGTATATTTAGAGTAATACCCCCCAGGTGATGCCTGCCGAACCATGTAATGCCGCGCACTCAGGACAAGCCATTCCCTTTGTCGTTGAATACCCCCGAATTCACACATCCCGTACCAGTCTCGCAGACATATGGTTCTTCATATGGCAGACCCCTCCTCAGTTCGTAGTAGAAAGACAGCAACCCAGCTTCAGGTCCCATCTATATCGCCAATAGAGACAGGAACATCACATGGCAGAGAGTGGATCGAAGTCCCCGCAAGACGGGCAGGACGCGCAAGACGCACTCGGCCCTGACGAAAAGCCACGCCTCACCGAGGAGGAGAAAAAGCAAAATCACATCGCATCAGGTATATTCCGCCAATGTCTCATATGAAGGGCGCCAGGCTGATCTCCCAACGTAGAACAAAAGCGCCGCGAGGCTATCCGGGCCGGCTTCGACCGTCTTTGTGAGCTGGTACCCGGCCTGGAGGGTCAAGGGCGCTCCGAGGGGGTTGTGCTCAAACGTACCGTCGACTACATGAAGGTGCAGCTAATACGTCGTCGCGAGCTGGTCATGGCCGCCGAAGCCCGAGGCGAATTCGTCTCGGAAGAGCTGAGAGCGTAAGTCGCATCCCAACCCGATCGCGGGACACATGGCTAACGACACTCTTCCAGGCCACTGGCGATCCTAGAAAGACTGGAAGAGCGGGATCGGCAGTACGTGCTCGCTTCGCTATATTATATCATACGTCCCTGCATATTGCATCTTGCTAAACCCTTACATTCCCTAACTCGCGATTTTATGTAGGAAAGCGCTCAGCAAAGGACAGGAAGCGAATGAAGACGATGACTAGGAAACGTGGGGCGAAGGGTCGGACCCCGGACCCAGAAAAATCCCCCGAAAACGAACTGAATAATGAGAACCCGAACGCTGTAGCAATCGATCGGCTCCGAAACATTTATTTGTGTCTCTCAGAGGTCATGTCGCTACTTGTCATGGATCATTTACGATACGACAGGCATAGTTCTAAGTGGTGTAACCCATGACAGAAACATAATCGAGTATACCTTAGAAGCGATGCTCACACATCAGAGCTTAACCAAATAGGACGGGATCGAGGGGCGACTACTTGTACATTATTTTATAGATAAGCATCGGCTTTTGCTTGAAGTATCTCGAGGAGCTCTGACGGCAGCATTTCTACCCTTTTCCAGTTGGGCGCTTCAGCGTCGGCTTCTAAGCGCGACAAATCACATGTAACGGTACCACTAGACAGCTGTCGTAGCCCGACCGTGAGAATGACGCTATAACCCTTTTCTGTTGCCTGACGGACTTTGGCGCCGAGGATAATAGCCCTGTCGTCGATGTCTACTGTGAAATTGGTTGCTCGGCTCACCGCTTTATCCGACGAACCTTGCCTACCCATGAGAAGATCCTGAACTGTTTTGGCATGGTCCATAACAGGCTGACTGGTGTTGACAGTGATAATCATAACTTGTCTGGGATTCAGCCAGAAAGGCCAGGTTCCGTTATAATGCTCGATCAAGAGAGCCATCAGTCGTTCTACAGAGCCCAAAACAGCCCGGTGGATGAGGACTGGCGCAACGACGCCGGTTTCTTTCAGCGCCTCGGGGTCGGTGGTGGTCTCCCCGCGCTGCTCATATTCGGGTGCTGGGACTGCGTACTTCAATCGGAATCGTTTCGGCAGTTGGAAATCGAGTTGGATGGTCGCCGTCTGATGCTCTTTCCCGTCGGAATCCCGCAAGATGATGTCGATCTTGGGGCCGTAAAAGGCGCCATCTCCATCATTTATCGTCCAGTCCTGTCCAGACGCGTCCAACGCTCTCTTCAATGCACCTTCGGCGGCTTCCCATTCCTCTGTCGTCCCTATGTAATTATCGATCGGTCGCGTCGAAAGGGTTAATCTATAGGGCCCGAGCTTCAAGGTTGAATAGACGACGCGCACGAAATCCAGAGTGTTCCGGATCTCCTCTTCGATCTGAGACGGTCGGCAGAAGATGTGCCCATCGTCTTGGTGAAAACGACGTACTCGAGTCAATCCACTCAGGGCGCCCGAGATCTCGTTGCGGTGGAGGGGGGGAAAAATCGGCGTAGCGGATAGGAAGGTCTCGATAGCTGCGTAGCTTCGATGCGAAGATGAGGCAATGGCCGGGGCAGTTCATGGGCTTGAGGCCGTATTCCTCATCCTCGGCGGCATCGATAGCAGCGGCATCGATAGCATTAGTGGCATTAGCGGCACTGGCGGCATCTCTTCGCGCCGGCGACGTGCTTGTCACGGTGAACATATCATCGCCGTAGTTTTCCAAGTGACCCGATTTCCTCCACAGGGACTTCTTGTAGATGGTCGGGGTGATGACTTCGTCGAATCCATAGCGGGTGTATTGCTGTCGCAGGAACTCGACGAGGCGGTTGAAGATTCTAGCGCCGTTTGGTAGAAGGATGGGGGGAGCCCGGGCTGTAAGGTGATGTTGTGAATAACTCCTGCCGCACCGCGAGCTGCCTGTGGTCTGCGGGGGGGGTTGGTGGAGGATCCGTTGTAGCATGAGAAGAGCAACTACGTTGGGAAGCGATTGGAGATAAGAATGTAGTAGGACGTATCCGAGACAATCGAGTCTGGATATGAGGGCATACGGAGGCAGCCACTACTCTCTTGCCGAGCACGGCGCCAATCATGGTGCCAGCAGAAAACTCGGAATATAGGCCTAGAAATCTAAGAAATACCCGTACATTTCTACTGCAATAGGCACATGCTGGGCACCTAGATACCTAGGTAGGTACAGTAGGTACTGAACAGCTGTACCTGTTGTAGGGCAACTTACTGTAGTGGGACAGAATGGCACTACCTAGGTACAGTAAGGATGCCACTGAGCGGGGCAGGCTGTGGCTGGTGCTCGCTAAAGAACCCCAACAATCTGTCTTGACCTCCGCGACACACGCTACGCTCCCGCTTATCGTGATCAATGATCAAATCATAACAGGACACGCCACACCCCACGACGTGACCGCGAACTCATGTGACCAGGTTAGTCTCATGACCCACGCTCGACTTCTACGCTATCTTCAACGTCATCTGCGTTTCCGACCAGGCCAGGCCAGGCCAGGCCAGGTACACATCTATACGTAAGTACTCGGTAGATAAACAAATCCTCCCCCTTGCCTCAACTTGCCTCAACTTGAGTCAAGCTTGTCCAATCGCGTTGAATGTAGTGAACTCACAATCCATTTGAAAGCTACCATATCAGGCAGCACCTTGATCTTCATCTGGTTACCCTTGTATCTACGAAATTCCCAAATCGTGCACTTGCTCATCCCTGTATCTGTTTTATCTGCTATCCTGATCCCTTGATTGATGAGTCACCCGGCTTCGCTCTATATATTAGCTCTACCTCGAACCTACGCGAAGCGAAGCTTTCTGTTGCCTATCTACCTCTTAGGTAGTTAGTTCGCGTAGACCACGTTCCTTGGCGCGCATATATGAGAGTCTCCCGCGCTATTAACCTTCCTCTTGGCGAACTCAATCAAGCGCGACGTGAGGTTACAAATACCTCCGGGTTAGTACACGGAATCGTCTTTGAACTTGACGCAAAAACTGTGTGACAAACAACATGACTCTGTTGGTATAGAGTCGACAAGACCTAGCAATAAAACAAAAATGGCGCGCACTAGACGATCAAACATACCTGTCGAGAGCTCCTGGCGTATGGTGGAAGAAGGTGAAAATGAGAGTTTTGATACGACAATACTTCGGGATACATTCGAAGATGACTTCGTCATGTCTAGTCAACAGTCGCAGCTCACATCATCTTCACCAGACATGGCTTCGCAGGACAGTATTCGCGATTTCGCAGACAATGCCGACGAGGACCAGGTCATCCTACGAGCTCCCTTTCAACCCTCCCTAGCTTCCACACGGCATGTGTCTGTAGACAAAGAGCTCACCCCTGTTCCGGAATTCTTTATGCCTACTGTTGGCGTCAACAGTTCCCGGCGATCAAGCGCTCGCTCGTCCAAAACTATTCGGCCTGTCGCGAATGATCACTCGCAAATTCGAAGGAGAGCTTATCGGCAAGAATCAACGGATGGGGGCCACCACGACTCCTCAGCGCCAACATCACACGTGCGAGGGAAATATCAAGCGACAAACGAGGATCCACGATCGCCAAACCTCTCGCCGCAATTCACTAGCTCGGCGCTCGGCTTCGTCGTGGACTGCTTCGCTTGGATCTTGTCAGTCATTGGCATGGCGCTTCACTTCCTAAAATGGCCTTCGGCATTTCTGCTTGCCATCTATATGGCCATCGGAATCGCCATGCTAGGTAAGGATGCGATTATTCAATCTGCCTCAGCATCGTTGCAGCCAATCTGCCGGATACCGGGGGTCTCGCTCCTCCCTCTCACATTCTGCCGAGATGATTCCCTCGTCCCAGGCCCAAGGCAGAGCATGGAGTCTCTGGAATTCGACGAACTCATGAGCGCACAAGCGAAGTTCGAGAAAGTGCTGGAGGACTCGGCGAGCGGCATCTCGCTACCTATGGAGATGAAGCGAACAGAAGCGTCTGTGCGTGATTTGCGGACCATGGTCAAATATAGCGATTTACCCGGGCGCGGTGAGCTCGTGTACGAATTCGACGGCTATATCGAATCTGTCCGCCAGATCATCAATGACCTGCAGTCATTCAACACGCATGTCGGCGGTGCTGTCGACAGCGTGATCGGTATTAATCGCTGGACATCGCGGTACCTCGACTCAGTCATGGTACATCAAGAAGTGAACAACAACTTGTTATCGTGGAGCCTTGAGTGGGTGTTCGCCCCATTTCAACCCGCGGTATTCAACGAACGCATGATACTAGACAAATACATCGAGAATACGGCATTTGTGTCGGAGAAGGTTGAAGGCCTCATTCTCGAAGCGCAGGCTATACTCCGGCTGCTTTCGGTGGCTGACGATCATCTCGAGCGCATCAACGAATACGTCATCCGCAACGGCAACGCCGTTAAGGCGAAGCACGACGAGGTGTTCTGGAACTTGTGGACGCTGATTGGCGCCAACAACGGTCGTCTACAGAACTTGAAGGACAAGCTGGCCTTGTTGCGTCAGGTCGATACGCAGCGACGCTCGGCTATGGCCCAACTGACCGGCATGATTTACGATCTCAGCGATATGCAGACCAAGTTGGGCGATTTGCGAGATCGCGTTGCCGCCCCGGGGTTGCTGGCGGACACCACGTCCATTCCGCTCAGCGTCCATATCGACACCATCAACGCGGGAGTGGAGAGGCTGGAGGCGGCTAGAATCCGCATTCGTGCCAAGGAGAACGAGAGGCTGCAGCAGGCGCTTGCCAGAGGGAAAGACAAGATTCCCATGATTGATGGTTAAGACAGCATTCGTCAGCTCTCTCGGTTTGGATTAGCGTTGATGTGTTTTCAATAGGTACAAGGGTGTGGTGCAAGGAACGGCGTCTTGGGGTCGAGGTCGGGAAGGTCGGCATGGATTCATTGACCTGTATAGAATACTACTGCTGTGAAGTTCCAATTGTTGATAACTCTGTTGCTGGGTTTTAGTTACCGGGAAAATGGTTACCACTCGCCTGCTTCAGAGCACATCATGGTCATTACAGGGAAAAGTCAGTTGCCTCGATATGCTATATCATGAAGTATTATCTTGGGTCATAAATAAATCTCTAGACTATATACCAATCCTCATAACTCGACGAATCGAGCAGATGTGCCGTTGTAGACCGCATTATTGTATGCTAGATGCCTATGGCGGTCCTCGACTTTCAGCGGGAAACGCTACCGGTAGAATGCTAAACACTCCTCCGTAAAAGCCACCCTTTCGGTCCGTGCTAGATAGGGGATAGGCTCGTCTAAGGTCAGCGACCCGGAAAAGGTGCTGGCTGGTTTTGTTCTAGCTACCTCAGACACATACATAGCTATACCTTAGCAAGGGAGCTTGTACTTCTCGCCGCTTACTAATAGGGTATCTTCCGCCTGCCGCCTGCACGGAACGCTAAGGAATAGCTACGGGAGCCAGGGGTACTACCTACATAGGTAGGCACAAGTCTATGGCCCGTACTATATATGTACATATATGCGTAGCAATCGTAAGTAAGTTAGTTCAATACTCTATAGCAGGTGTATATAGAACCCTACTAGTAGGAGGTAGGATGTCAAGGCCAGACCTTTCTCTCCTTCCTCAAGCTTTAATCTTGCCTATTACCTACTACTAAAGCTATTACTGTTTGTTCTACCTGAAATGTGCATTTCGCTACTCGTGACGTAGGAGTTTGAAATGTAAGTAGGTACCTATGTCTGGCATGTGAGAGTGGCCGTGTGTAGTTGGTGGCTGGAAGCAGGGGGGGGGGGGGGGGGGGTTCTGGCTTCTGGCCTTGTGTGGCTTGGGCTGTGTAGTAGGTTGCTGATATGATCTCGAATAGTCAACATGATTAAGCTAGGGGTTAAGCTACCTAGGGTATTAAACTAGGCTAGGTAGGTATTACCTATTTTAATTTAAGGACCAGCTTTGAACACAAGACTGCCACTGTGATTGTTTCCCAATAAATATACTGTTAAACAATGTACAATAGCTACAATGTTGATGACAGTCACCGTTCCCCTCGCGCGAATGCAGGTAGGTCAAGATACACAGATCATGCGCACTATTTTCACAAACCACAAACCACGCCAATCCTATTGGCCTAATGACTAGCTTCTGTTGACGAGATATCAAACCTAAAACAAAACGGGCGTTCCATTGGCGTAGTACACGCTGGAGTGAAGAGGGAAGGGAGAGTAGGTATCTGTGTTGACATGGATTCTGCCGTGAGGGGCTGTCTGCTGCTTATGGTAATGATCAACGATAACTTACTGTACAGTACCGCTAACAGCAGTGCTAAACCGAATCGGCTTCTACGCCGTCCCTACCCGCTGCTCACTAACATTAGCGCCCGTCCTGTGAAAAGACTATTTCAACCTACCTGGCACCTTTACAGCACCACATAGCCCCGCCTCAAGGTCTTTATTAGGTACCTGTTCGAGTATTACCACGTTTGTTTGCTCGTCACAACCAAGCTGCGGTGCTCATTTAACTAGGTATACTCGAGAGGCAGACGATCTAGTAAGCTTTGGTACGATATGCAGTGACCTGTCCCTTATGCTTTACAATGAAAATAGGGGGCGAGACATGAGCTCGACACAACTCTACTGTAATCTCAGCAACATACAGATTAAATGCCCGATTACGCATAAGGTAGTCGCTTGTTCCTTATTTTTCTTCTTTTTTTTGGCTTTTAAAAAAATACCCCCTTCAGCATCAAGATTGGGGTTCTCCTAGGCGGTACAGTAACCTTGCGTTGTGTTGCAGGGTGAGCTTGATCAGCAGAGACGACCTCCTAATCCATACCCGAAATGCAGCTCTCTGTCAACCCAATCAACCTTGATCACGTTTTCAAGGCACTCCCACATCCAAATTTGTTATGGCAAGAAATGCCGAACACGTGAGCGGGGCTGTACTGTAACCCAACCTTTATAACCTGGGAGCAGATATGTTGGCCATCAAACTCCTCTTCTGCAATGCAATGAGATAAGGCATTTCTAGGACAACTAATGGTTTAGACGTGCCACCGACACATCATGGCCGTGCTCAGAGATGCTCCGTCTTCAATCTTCCCATTCGGATATATGACTTTGGTTGCTGTTGCTTTCGGTGTCTATCTCGTTTGTACATGGGTATACAATCTCTACTTTCATCCCCTCGCCGGATATCCAGGGCCAAGAATTGCTGCTGCCTCGGGATTGTACGAGTTCTACTATGATGTGATTAAAGGTGGCCAATATCTATATAAGATCGAGGAGATGCATAGGAAGTACGGTATGACAAATGCGACACAACCCTCTTCTGGCGTTATTTCCTGCGGTTTCGCGATGTGACGGATTCTCCTGAAGAAGCTCCAATTTACGTCATCGCTCTCTCACTTCCATGACAAGGTATTAACGACCCCTGTGTGATTAGGTCCCATTATCCGAATAAACCCATCTGAGATTGTGATCAATGACCCGGATTTCTACAATGAGGTCTATGTTACGGCCAACACGCGCCGCACAGCCATCTGGCCGCGTTATCGGACGGGTATGGGGTTTGATGGTGTGTCGATTAATATCCCCCCCAGCCATCACAGACTAACATAGTAAAGGTTCTCATATGATGACAGAGGATCACGACTTACAGTGAGCAACATTTAGAGCACGAGACTTTCTCTTTGGGATAAGAAGATATCTGGAAACTTCCGAAACTCTCCCAAATCACGCTCCGAATGGCTATAACTGACTCTGAGCATTGCAGCCGCCGCCGTCGTAAGCCCCTCGAGCCATTCTTCTCCCGCCTTGGTATTACTAGGGTAGAGGAGACGATCATTGGCGAGGCCAAGGAATTGAATGATCGGTTGGAACGACTAAAGGGGTCGAATAGCATCATCTATCTCGATTATGTATTCTCGGCATTTGCAGGGGACGTAATCGGAAAGATTTGCTGTGTGAACCCGCCGGTTATGATGGCCAAAGAAGAGTTCGGAAAAGACTGGTATGTCCTCGAATCCTTAAATTGCGGGAAGGTCTGGCACTAATACAATGATAGGCATACCATGGTTCAAAGAATTGTCTCTCAGTCGCTTCTATTCGCGCACATACCGCTATTAGTATAGTCAGGCTTCCCAGTAATATGCTTATGGAAATAGAAGCACGCTAACTGTATAAAGTTTGACCTGGCTTGTTCCAACAAGTTTGCTATATCGCCTGGACCCGGGTGCTGCAGAACTCAATGAATATCGCGAGGTAAGTCTTTTTTTCCCTAACGTACCTGCTCACCTAAGTCGGAGCGACTCAATAACAACTACAGTTGATGACACAGCACATAAGACAATCAAAGAATGAAAGCCTTGACCGGGATGTCGACAAGAAACCAACGTTATTTCGTCACATTGTTACCAGTGACATGCCTACCTCGGAACAATCTGTTGAACGTTTGACTAGAGAGGCGATGGTCCTTTTCGGGGGGGCAACGGGCACCACCCCACATACCTTGACCCTCATATCGTATTACATATTAAGCAACCCAAAAATAGAGGAACGCCTTAAGGACGACCTTGCTCCCCTCATGTTGGATTTCCCCAAGAACTTGCCAAGATGGACCGACTTAGAGGGGCTTCCATATCTACACGCCATCGTTAAAGAGGGACTCCGGTAGGTGCCGCCAAATCCATTATTAATTGATTCTATGTCTAGAGCTAACTTCGCCACAAGACTGAGCTTTGGTTTGATGCGTCGACTACCCCGATGCTCTCCGGACGTGGCGCTTCAATATAAGCAGTGGACTATCCCTAAAGGTACACCTGTCGGAATGGGAGCTTATTCGCTGCATACCAACTTCGAAGTATACCCGGAACCATTCAAGTTTCTTCCCGAGCGCTGGCTGGGAGATTACGATCCTAGAATGAATGAGAGCTGGGTTCCTTTCTCCAGGGGATCGAGGAAATGCCTCGGCTACAAGTATGAACCTATCCCCCTTCTCGAACCTACCCATTGGGTCTTATTATTCTTATTATACTACCTAGCTGACGGATTGATAGTCTCGCTATAGCTGAAATAAACTGGGCCCTTGCGGTCCTTTTCCGGCCCAATGGGCCAAAGCTTTCTCTCTACAAAACAGATGAGTCTGATATCACACTAGCTAGAGATTTCCTCCTGCCCCTGCCGAGATCAAGTAGCCGGGGATGCAGAGTGAGAGTGGGATGATAGCATGCGGTGGATATTTTGAAGCAGGAGGCCTGTGGGACAGATATTTTATGATGTGATTCTTGATTTTATAGTCTCGCGGTTCCTAGGACAAAGCCACATCTCCTCAGGCTACCTTAATCCAATCTTATGTAATTATCCAAAATAAGACCAGTACGGTAGTTCAATAAAGATGTCACGACTGTCCATGTCCTAATTTTTATCATTATAGGACATGGATTGCAAGCCTATTGGTTTTGAACATGATGCCATCACTGTTTCTATTGGAGCAGGAGTTGATGGATAAGAATAAGTTCGATGAGTAGAATGGCTAGTTATACTACCTAAATTATCTAAGAAGCCCGCTTGGTCCGGACTATAATAAACTTTGAGAGACCGGTTATGAACAGTATGATTTAACAAACTTACTGATATATCGCTCCACTAATAGCTAAGCCGATTTTGATGGCTATCGCAACGCGCTTGAGCTACAGGAGTATCAGGTACGTACCTAGGTAGGCGTGTATTTTTACAATTACCACCTTGTTATCTTGATCGCATATTTTGAATATCCCTGTTATAATAATTCACATATTGCGCCAGGTAAATTCACCGACCATTAACGTAAGCATTTTGCGAAAATGACATCTCCGGTCCCTGAGATAAGTGCTGGCCGATAGGCTATTAGAACCAATTGCTAAATCGACCTGACCAGAAACCAACCTTGAGAACCTCGGAAGTTTTACGTCGTGCCGGGTTCGATTGTCCCTTCGGGGCCACCGCCTGTCCTCGAATTTAGCTAACGTGGCTTAAGTTGCAAGCTGAACATGCGGGGAGATTACCGAACCATGGTTGTTGGGCGGTCGGCGCCTCCGTTCTTCGTATATGATTGGTAGGCTGGGTCACATCAACCACACATTCTTTCCCGATTAGTGTCACATGCTCCAGTAGCGAGACTTAGTCATCAAGAACTGAGAAAAGGTTCGTCGAGGTACTTCGATTCGCGGTTTCTCAGACGGACTATTGATGTTTGTGAAGTATACCCTATACTTCCCAAAGGCAGGGGAGTTTGCGAAGTGTAACATGCCTGCCCGGTAAAGTGCAACCGGGGCCAGGCCCTGCATAGTAACAAATCGGGGAGGCTTTACCTCAGAATCTTGCAGTTTGGGCATCTGATTGCGACTATCTTCAGGTCTACTAGGGTGTGCAAGCTGCTATACTGAACTTCCTCCCCCCACCGAGACAAGCAGTCGGAATTTGTCAATGCGGGTTGACCTAGCACAGCATATGTGGATTACTTTTTTTTTTTTTCTTTTCCTTTTGCCACTCCTTCCCATGTTGACCGGCTTTGCAGGTTCGAGAAAAGATTTCGTGACTCCATAGACAGCTTACCGCCAGAAGTCTCTGACGACATACCTCAAATGTATCTCCAAGTGGTTCATATATGTATGAACTCCATTTTCCACTGCTTCAAGATGTAGAAATGTCGACAACAGCTCACCAACCTCTACATCGCCACCTAGTAGGCTTCGAGTGTTTGACAGATTTTGCTTGCATTATAATACTCTTAATATATGCTAGGTCAACCTCATAAATTTATTACCTTCTTAAAACAATTACTTTTCTACTAGCTATGAAACCTGTTTCGGCTGCAAAGAGCGAACTTTCCGTTCCTCCAAGCCAACCTGGGCTACGTAGTCCCGACTATACGCCATCCGATGTGGAAGGTTCTACAGCACCCATAGATCGCAAGGCAAAAAAAACGCATCCAAAATCGGGTAGCGCAAAGAACATACCGTGAGCTTTAACAAATTTGACGTTTCTTCAGCGAAGCTTAATGATGCATAGGTACTCGAATCAAGCAACGTCTTCATGATTTACAGCAACAAGTCCAGACGCTACAGCAGAAGGAAGAAGACCAACAACGTGATGCCCAGCGCGAAAGCAAAGGAGATGACAGTGGTAACGAGGAAGCGGCTTTCTATATCCCGGTTCCCGAAAGCCTTAGTCCCACATATGTCCAAGGCCAAAGTGGACAGTCCAGTCCTGAGGTAGCATGTCAAGATATCCACGGTATAGAACCGACGAATTCGAGTCCGTGGGCTGGAGTCCCCAGACAGCCTAACATATGGAGCCCCCCGTTCGAAGGGACAAGATTTGTGTATCAGGACTCCTTTGACATGCCTGGACGCCCGCCTCTCGCCCCGATGCCAGCTTTATCTCCGGCAAGTCTTCCGCTGGATGCTTCTGGCAACGTATTAGGCTCGCACACATGTCAAGGAGAACATCTACAAACTACACAAGTATTACCTCATGGAGGTGAGGACCATTCGCAGCCTCACATTGCCAATCGAGCCAATAATGTCTTTGGTAAGTGCCCTGAACTTTCTGTCACTGTTTATATATAATTCTCCTAAATGATGCAAATAATAATAAGTTAAAACGGAGTCACTAACTATTCCAAGAAACAAATCAAGAAGGGAGAATTAGTCATTTTCAAGGTTTTAATTCCTCCCAGCTATCTCCTTGGCTCCACAAGCTAGAGTTGAGACCTACCGCCCAAGGCCCGACACCGGTAGCAGCAGCAGGAAAACATACCGCGAATATGCACCAGCCGAGTCTTTACCCAGACGGAATCATGGGTGCCCCCATGACAACTACACCTCCCCAGTGGCCAGAAAATACTTTACCAAACACACAAACGTCGGTGGAAGAGCAGTTTGAGTATGTTTTGGGCTGTGCGCAGCGTGCGGGATTCGACAGTTTCGATACTATGGCCTTGCATTACTATACCCGAAACTTCAACCCCGCGTCTGCCATAGCGCTAGAACAGCACCTGAGCCGCAACCGACGTCTGCCGGAACTTCTCGCCGAGCTGAGGAAGCAGTCGACGAATTGGAACGAATGGCAGCGTCGTGGATATCAAGGTGAAACACTGAAAGCGGCTGAGGAAATCTGCTCGATGGAATACAGCGAGTTTCGCAAGTTGGAAGGTAGAGAAAACGAACCTGTAAACGAGGCGGCGTTGGGAGATATGGTGAGTGAGGACCATCTCAACGATGGAGCAAATTATTACGTTCCTCTACTCGACTATAATAGTTCTTGGTACGGGGTATAGGAAAGATATATCAATTACTAACAAGGAAAATTTCCCAGTTACCCAATCTCTGGGCCCTCCTGACAGGATTAGTGTCAAGCAACCAACAGCTATCCCAGAGGCAGATTTCTGAGGTAGTCCTTACGTGTATGAGGCTTCTCTGCGGACTAGAGGGGTCGCAGAATCAGTCTGTCACGTCTTCGCGGCCGTCACCTAGATGATAGTCGTTGTAACATCATGTTTATAAAAGTACATACAGCTAGTTGGGCATTTTGTTAACAAAAACATTCTGTAACAATACAAGATCAGTCTATGAAGGTGTTTTAGAACCATTCACGCACAACCAAGTCTCTGCAACATAGGTAGTAATAAGTGCAGCCTCAGAATATAATAACGTTCAGACAGTTGATATATTCAATCGAATTATCTCTTAAAGCTACATCGCGATTACTGTAACTTGAAAGAGTTACCGGGTCGGTCATATGTTCATTTGATATTAGAAAATTACTGTTCTATAATTCGTTTGGTGCAGTAAGAACGGAATTGGGCTTCAACTATGCTAAGAGTGAACTACCTAATTCAATGAGGCTAGACTCGGGAGTATTCCAGAGTATCGTGTATGCCGAGCGAAGTCTCCCCATGTGCTCATCCTCAAGCTTAGGGGGGCTAGTTTCCCACGGGAATGGCCGAGTTGGAATATTTTTGAGTGTTAGTTTCGGCTCACCGACTTTTTCATCACCAGAGATGGATTATTGTAAGCCGCCCTACGATGGAACCTATAGCCGACAGTTACCCGGGCATTAAGATCACCACCGCTTCGATCCGTATACTTTGGCCTTCATTACCTATGGGCGGTCTGGGTCTATGTTGTGTTGGATCGCACACCAAGACAGGTCACGATATCACCCTCGATGTCGTCCAGATACGAGCGGTGTGATGTACTTACTCATACTATACATTTCCAATAGTCTTGCGGTCTACGCCTATAATAGTGGTGAGAAATTTGTATCTAAACTACCTCGGTAGATAGTAAATTAGGTAGGTAGGTAGTTGAAGAATTGCGACAAACCCTAGTTTGTCGGCTAGGTACCTAACCTAGTATGGTTGCTTATAATTGTATTTAAAACGGTATTGTGATAGGTACTTGTCGGTTCATAGACTGTTAGTCTAAAGTGATGACGTAAATTCAACGATGCTGCAGAAAGAGTGGGTGAGATGCCTCGGTATTAAGGTCCGACAAGCCGATCAGCGCAGCGGCCGACGCGACGAGTGGAGGCTGCTTATCTCCCCTCATCTTCAGCTGGCAAACTAACTGTCCACCATAACATCATTACCTACATATAAGTGCTTACAGTAGACGGCGGTCTGGAAGTGCCCAGGCGGACTTTTCAGCTCGCAAAATATGAGCTCCCTCGTCGCGGCCCTCCGCTATATCCGTCTTAAACTATTGGTTTGCTCGATCCGACTAATTGTTCGTCTGGTGACGCCGCGTGTCGATGCGAAGCCGGACGCGGTGCTGAGGGTCCCGTCACGCGATGCAGGCCGCGCCATCAGGGTGCACGTCTACTCGCCATGCCCTACGACGCCTCCCAACGGCCTCGGCGAAGCGTCGCAGACGCCACGGCCCGTCTTGGTCAATTGTTTCGGCTCCGGCTTTGCGCTTCCCCTCTTTGGCGCTGATGACCTGTTCTGCAGTCAGATTTCGCGGCACACTAGCCATATCGTATTGGACGTCGATTATCGGCTAGGGCCCGAGAATCCCTTTCCTGCTGCCATTCATGATGTGGAGGACGTTGTGCGACACGTGCTGTCGCGTCCCGACACGTACGATGTCGCCCACGTCTCCGTATCCGGCTTCTCCTCTGGTGGTACGCTGGCGTTGGTCGTGCCGACGCTGTTGCCTGCTAACACGCTTCGGAGCGTCGTCGCCTTCTACCCCTCAGTTAGCATGGTGAAGGACCCAAGCGAGCGGAAGGCGCCGGTCCAGGGTGGCAAAAGCGGCCGTGCGCCGCTTTTTTGGACGCGCCTGTTTCGACAGGGCTACCTAGGAGATATGGATCCAAGAGACCCACGCATCTCACCCCTCTATGCCGATACGGTGAATTATCCGAGACACGTGCTCATCATCACTGCTGAATACGACGCCTCGGCATTGGAGGCAGAGGAATTTGCCAAGGGCGTCGAGGCGAATGCGCAAGCCACTGGTAGGCAAGTGATTCTTCGGAGGATGCCTGGGTGCGGCCATAATTTCGACAAGAGCGAGAAATATCCAGCAGCGAGAGCTGAAGCTTATGGTCTTGTCATCGACTTCCTAACCCGTAGTTTAAACAATCAATGATCTCCTCTCTTTCGACTTCTCGGCCGGATACAATCTACGTAGTTTTCTCTCTGAGCCTATGCTCCTAAGAGGTGACGTGGATTGTCCGCGCCTACGAGATGGTCTAGGTAAATCTACCCCTTGAGACCTCGGATCGAGATAGACCAGATAGAGCGCGTGCTCGTGGAGCTATGTGTCGAGAATGAAGCAGCTAGACTTTTGGGAGATGCCGGGGAAGGAATCGTCGTCATCCATCAGCAATGATATGAGGGCTAGATTTCAAAGAAACGGCATCTTCAAGTTCTGCCTAAGCTTCAGTGAAGAAAAGGAATTCTCTGCCTCTTAGAAATAACCGATGCATCACTAGACTTTTACGATGGCATACATCGGGAAGATTGGGTCGAATGCAGTAGCGCGATCACCAAGCAGCTTTAGATAGAACCGTTAACCTTCATCCCCCTCGTTCTCTTTTTTCATCGTTCGTCTCCATTCGAGGGCCAATCTGCAAGTCGTATATTCCTATCGCATCGCGACAGAATGAGTCACGATATAACCTGCCTGGACGCGTTGGCTTCGTCATCCACTTGCGCAGACTAATGACGTAGCGACAGCAGACAGATAGTAAATTCATGGGTCCGCCCCGTCTTGGACAGTGGTCGCCTATAATGAAGTTGACAAGCGGAGGTCCTATATAGGCTCACCAATGCGGCGTTCTAGTATTACGCAGATAACATATACAACAGCAACCTTATCATAAAGCAAACAACATGTCTTCCACAAGTGATCAGCGCAGCAACAATGCATACCTGCCAGTCCCNAACCCCACGACCCCCTACTGGCGAACCGATCTCCACCCTCTTGACTCCCATCGTACAACAGAAAATTTACCCGCTGAATGCGACGTGCTCATAATCGGTGCAGGAATCTCGGGGGTTTCAGTCGCATATCACCTGTCTCAGCCCGACGCGACCGAGGGAAAACCCGCCGCGGTCCCATCCATCCTGCTTCTCGAGGCCCGCCAGGTATGCTCCGGCGCGACGGGTCGCAATGGCGGACACATCAAGGCCAAGACCGGGGCGGTCCTGAAAGTGGCCGAGCGGGACGGTCTCGAACAAGCCGAGAAATTCGTCGCTTTTATCGGCGCTCACATCGACACGTTTAAGGACGTCGTCGAGCGCGAGCGCCTTGATTGCGAGTTTGAGCTTCGTCGTAGTTACGATGTATACATGAATGAGAAGGAAGCGGCTTCTATGCGTGAATCTTGGGCTCAACACTCTGCTCGTGGAGAAGCTTGGATGCGGACCCGGCAGCTCGTGGACGCTAATCTTGCAGAGCCGGTGTCGGGCGTCAAAGGCACACGGGTTGCGGTCAGTTCGCCAGCATGTTCATTGGTAAGTGATGTCTCTGTCAGGGGCGGTTTTTAGTGTCGTGAATTAGACAAGCACCCAGTTAACTACCCCTTTTCGAGTCTCCTAGTCACATGTCACCCACTAACTCGGAACTCTAAAGTGGCCATACAAATTCGTGACGCAGCTATTATCGCGCACCATGGAGCGGAATCCGGCCTTGAACCTCCAGACAGAGACGCCAGTACTACGAGTCGAATACATTGAAAAGGAAGGAGAGGGCATCCCGGAAACCCTTGTTCATACTTCGCGGGGTACGGTTCGGGCGAAGAAGGTCGTCTTTGCGACAAATGGCTACACGGCTGGTCTCCTACCCCGATACGAGGGCGTCATCACACCGTATAAAGGCACAGCGGCGCACCTGACCCCATCACCAGCAAAGGGACCTGTATTTCCCCATCTAAGTCATACCTACAACCTGGAGTTTGGGTTAAACGGCGTTGAAACTGTTGATTACCTCAATCCAAGACCAGACGGTGGGATTGTAGTAGGGGGAGGCAAGTGGCTGTATGAAAAAGAACGCCACTTATGGCACAACACTGTAGATGACTCGACCACATTCGACGCCATCACGGATACGAAGTACTTTGAAGGATATATGCAGAGGAACTTCAGGGGGTGGGAGGATAGCGGTACCGAGGTAGATAAGATATGGACCGGAAGTAAGTTTTCTCTTCGTCGGCTTATGTACCTAGTGGACATCCGTTGCTGATAAAATATACCCCTAGTAATGGCCTCCACACCAGACCAGTTTCCCCATGGTGGAGAGGTGCCTGGGCGGAAGAACCAGTGGATAATAGCAGGTTTCAACGGTGCTGGCATGACGATGAGCTTCCTACTAGGAAAGGGGGTTGCTCAGATGGTTCGACACAATCTGCCGTTTGAGGAGATCGATCATATAATCCCGCGTTTCTTCAAGACGACGGATGAGAGAATTGCGAAAAAATAATCTATATAACGCAGCATTGACATCTAGTCGATTCTATGCGGTCGCTGCGCATCAATACATACCTAGGTATCTTTGTTCGTCTATATCTAGCTGGACAGATGTGCATAAAGATACCCTTAACGCCAACGCAGATTGTACGTAGTGTCTGTCCGGCTGGGCTTGATAATTACTGCGCAACCACACATTAATCACTTGGAGTTTATAGAGCAATGGCGTCTAACACACGGATGGCCAACCTCCTCTTGCGTATGGAAACAAGCTTGTGTAGTACTGTGGCGATCAGTATTAAGCAAAATACATCTCATTCTTCATATGCTAGATAACTCTCCAAGTATAAGTGACAGTGTTAGTATTAGTAGAGCGAAGCGTGTGTAAAATATTTGTCTGGCATTAAAGCATTTAAACTGTTCTCTTATTCCAAGTAACCTAAGCAATGCGTTTACTTCTACCTCTATATTCCAAGAATGCTACGCATTACCCCTATTAACGAGAGAGCATGCGAGCGCGACGTCTACACCCTCGTTATCAGGTTCAAAGCACGTCACGAACCAACCGTAACTATGTATTCCTTAGCGTGAATCAATCCCACCACCATCATCTTCCCCAGAGGCGACGTAGCCACTATCAGCCACTGGACTGGCTTCTCTGTGAGATGTAGAATCATCGGCATGATTTGCAACCAATGTGCCGTCTGTATCGCCGTGACCCCCACCTGTCCCTGTCAGAGGGGCGATGACCTTCAGATGGTGGAAAAAGGTACTCCGGCCGTGGTTCGAATCCCACAATAGAATGTCATCGATGGCCGCTTTTAAACTCTTCCCTTCATCTCGTCCGTAGAACTGCGCGACGACTCCCTTACAAAATTTGAACCATAATTCCGCGCATACGTACTAAATATCAGCACGGGGTTTCTGTACCTGATTGATGCAAGCTGCAATCTCCTTGATTCGATGGTGGACGTTCTTGGTGAGTTTTTGCATCAGAAACTTAACCAGGTCTGGAACGACCACAAGGAGATCCGCGTCCACCATGGCGTTTGCGACGGTCTTGACTAGCCGCTCACCATTGATCTCTTCCGTGTTGAGGATTGTCTTAATATTCGTGAAGTTTTTGAGCATGTCCATCTCAATCATAGTTTTCGCGACGCTTTTGGCCACGAATACCATCTCCTCTCTAGCCGCGACAAGGCGGGCTTCTGAAAGCGCATCTTTCAATAATATGCGTTTGTTCATCTCTTCAGAGATCTTAGAGACCATCGTGTGGGCGAAATATTCACCAGGAGCCGCGAGTGCCTCACTATCGGAGGGTCCGGGTTCGCCGTCGCTAATCACCGATTCCAGGATTAGCAATTCGTCGGCCACGGTAGCCAATGCCGTGTATGGCCTTACGGACGTTCCCAGGCGGCCCGCACTGGCCGACATGCGATTGGTAACGGTATAATGAACGTGGAACATATGTCGGCGTTCGATAAGTAGTTCGTATAGGTAGCTCACGGCCAATGTGTCCTCTATGCCAATTTCGCGGCTGATTGTTGCAAAGAAGTCGAAATTGAAACCAGGTTTGCGAATATCCTTGGCACCAAAAGCCGCTACCATGATTTTCAGGGCATTGTAGTACTGGATGGGCCTACAACAGTGGAAATTATTAGCGGTGTTCCTGGAGTTAGAGTTGGTGGTGGGTGCCGTATGAATCAGAATCCAACTGGGTTGTAAGATAATTACATACGATTCGCCGTGGAGGTAAGGTTGGATGCCGGGTACAGGGGTTAACAGAAGTTTTTCGGCAATTGGATCGATCCTATCCCATCCAATTTGAAACCCATCGAACGCCTCCCACTGATGAACCTCAGGACCCATCAAACTAATGAGGTTGTTCTGCCACATGTTGCGATGATATGGGTGCTGTCATAAAAGGATGGAGAGTGTGTGTGCTCATACGTATGGTTGGGGGATAATCGAACAACTTGAGGAGCTGTGAAACTGTGTGTAGACATGGATTTACAAGTTGTGTGGGTTTGGCAGAATTCTAAACAACAGGTACCGACTCAGGCGCGTGATGTGATGTCTGAGGCCTCGGAAGAGTTAAACGCAGGTAGGAAGAATGTTGAACCTTTCGAAGTTGTCGGCAGGTCAAACCCACTCTACAGATCCATTACCCCCTAAAGCTATTTCTTATGTCGGTGGGAAGTGCTCTCAGAATTCAAGCCCCGTGCCTTCCATCTTCCATATAGTTGAGTTCTATAGAAAGTGCCTGTACAGAGTAGGCGACAGGTGCTTGTTAGAAGCATGTGTTACGTCAGTTCCTGTCTGTGGATATTTACCTCCCCAATGGCTCTTGTAATTGCTCTTCTAGGTTATCTAATAGGTAGGGCAGGGACCTCCAACCACAGAGTTCGGTGCATAGATAAATGGTTGGTGGTGACAGCAACTCTAAGTGTCAGGTAATGGTGTCTTAGTAACCTTAACATTGAACCTGTAGAAGCTTCGCTAACAGTCTAATTATCGAGATAGGGAGTCTAAACAAGGTACGATGACGTAAATAAATAACATGGCCGTCATCTTCCTGATTTCTCGTGACTCAAGGAATAATATCCCAAAGGAACCAGTTATATGTATCCTTCATCCCATGTACGATTCCATCTATCGTCTATTGGTCAGGTGCGCTGGCCACTTGTCCATCTTATATTACCTCTATGTCGTAGACTATACACCATGGACCGGTTCCGGAATATATGGCCGAATAACTTCGTCCACATATGCACGAGGCAACCCCCACTGCTCTAATGCCTCCTTAATACCCACATTCATCCGGCCGACATATTCGTCATTGGGGCTAGACGGTGTAACGCGCCGAAAGTCGACGTAAACAAGCGCTTGAAAAGTCTCGCCTTGTAGCTGAGATGTGGGTTTTCCTTGAGATTGCGTCTCTGCTTCCCCTGTTGGTTGCGTAGACTCGGTTTTAAGTGAGGAGCTGGTGGTGAGTGACAATGAGCCCTGGCTGGTGTTTGAGTCCGAGAAAGCATCCCACACCACTTCCAGCATTCTCCGCTCGTAAGCATATCCTACCCCTTCATACATATCGAGATCCCTTTCATCGTCGGGATGTAATCGATAAATTAGACCGTAGACGCCCGTTCCCGGAACGGCCTTCGGAGGTTGGTCCCAGGAGAGCTCAGGGTTGTCGTTCGCCTCGACTTGGTCCACTGTGCCATCCTGAGGAGAACTCTGACATTTGTTTGCTATGATATTCGCATATCCACGCTCGTTGATGATCCACTGCAAAATTCGGAATTAGTAATCATTATCTCTAGTAGAATCTGTAAATGTTGTGATAATCACTCACAGTCCAGCCCGTGAGATACGCCAGACCTACTGGTGTGGAAGAGGGACATCGCGACCGCATCTGGGCTGTCGACAGGTTTGAGCCATAGGCAAAGTACAGCCGCCCCTTCTCTTGCGAATTGTTTTGCTCCATAACTCGCACGATTTCTACTGTTGTTATCGGGGAATGGATGATGATGAACTCCTTCCTACCTTGGTTGGGGTTTAGTAGTTCTTTGTAAGGAAGGAATGTGTGGCGTGCTCTATAAACGCTATTTATTCTTGAGCGAAAAAAGTGTACAGGTCCTCACAAAGGTCTCGGCTCTTCTCCAAGCAACCAACCACAAAGATAATCACTAATCTTATACCCCTCTACCTAGGTAATCTGGCTTTGAGACAGTCGCTTGGTTGCCTCGTACTACACAAGAGGAGGTTAAGTGGTGTCTTAGCGGGGTGCAGCGTACACTACAAGTGTCAGATTTAAGGGGTGGAAATAATGGCCCTATTGAGTGGATTCTCTACCTATACTTATTTAATATAGCGTGTACGAACGCGAAAATATAACTTTATATATAATAAACTTAATTAATAATTAATTAATTAGAATTGTTTAATTTTAATAATTAAAAGTTTTATATATTTAATATTATTATTAGAGCTAAATTAAGCAACTATTATAGTAATAATAATTTTATTAACTAATATAAAAACCTTAATTTTTTACATTTTAAAATTAATATAATCTTAGTATTATAAACATGCTTTAATGTTTACTTGTTAACTATATATATATGGTTAAAACTTTATAATGTATTATATTTATTTATTTTTCTTTCTTTTTTTCTTTCTTTTTTTTTTCTTTCTTTTTTTTCTTTTCTTTTTTTTTATTTTTATTAAGATTATATAATGTGGTATTAAGGACGGCTCGTATATCCATACTATAAGTAAGAGAAAAAAAACAACGTAACACATCTCGCACTGTTGCCCTATTTCAATTATAACTATAGAGAAAGGATATAAATACTTCTAAGGTGGGTTGGGATCATTGTGCATATTTCGGAAAGCGAAGAGCGTATATGGGTCCGTATTTTGACGGTGATCGAAGCTATTTCGCTGAAGCACCCTGGATGGGTAGTGTATATCTTATGGCCATCACTCTCAAAAGTATAGATCCCGATATCGATGAACCTCAAGAGCCAAGAGGATCTCGAGTGGGCTTTGGGCTCGCTCTACGGGCTTATTTCTGCGACCTCACACACCGATGCAGTGGCAATCAAAATATGAAAGGGAGTCTAGACTCTATACGCGGTAGCCTAATGCTAGACCTCAAGTTGACGAACTATCTGGATCGCCTAAGATGTTTCCCGTATACTACCTACACCAGGAGCCGTTGTTCCCAAGTACAGCACTAGCCCGAGCATAAAGCTGGCCACCGAGCGGATAAATCAGGCCATGTAATGGGGACTCCAGCGCGATGATTCGAGCCTACCGGTTAGACCTGCGATCGACGACAAGCTGGGCACGGACGACCTGGCGGTATACCATAGGCAGTGCCGTGAATCTTCGCGCGCATGTCAGCTTCTGGAATACCGAGATTTATGCCGCACGCACGTACTCGCTAAGCGCGGAGGGTTCAAGGAAGAGCCCCATTTGCTAGTGTTGTCAAATAGGCCAACGGGGGTCCTGTACACGGTGTTTCAAAAGTCGATCTCTGTCCCTATCGGTGGGACCGGTTGTTATTCCGGCACCGGCGGGCAAGCGGCATCCTAGACGGACCAGATCGGGTTTTATGAAACCTCTTAGAGAGATGGGAAGGGAAGGGGGGGGATTGAGAGGGGTCTCTCGTACCGTTGCGGCCGCTGCTGAGTGGCGGCCGACTGGAAACATGTCAAGGCCAAATACAGTAATCTGGAAAGGTCGTACAAACTTACCAGCGCAGAGGGACAAAACAAATCTCAGGAATCCCACAGCTGATTACGTCGACCGAAGGGCGGATCAACGTGCAACATCCGGGAAGGGTTCGGCCCATGGGACAGATCCTAGATAGATAGCCCTGCCCTGCCCTGCCCTGCCCTGGGTCCCAAGGCCAAGAACATACCAAATACCAAATACTGAAACAGAGCTTACTTGGGTGTCAATGTTTCAGATGGTTCCGCTTGGGGAAAAGAGGCAAGTCAAAGCACAATTGGTTCCGCATGCCACCGCAACACGAAGCTGGTATGGTTCCTTGATAGCGTTGCATCACTCGTGGGGCTCGTCATGATCAGGCACACGGCAAAAGCTGTAAACAACACCCTAGCGACGCCTATGCATTGAATACTAGGTAGGTAGCGTAGGCGTCGAGCGCGCCGGCAGGGCGAATGAATACCGGCGCCTAGGCTCGAGCCAGCTAAGCTAGACGTCGTTCGAGGAAGGTATTACTGAAAGATGAAACGAAAATAGAGTCGTAGTGGATAGACACCGGGGGATGCAATGCATGCGTGCATGGTAGCGCGCGCCTTAGTGGACGTGACGCACATCTCGAAGATGGTCTATCCTGTGATGATCCGAGCTTCTCCATATTGTTGTTGGGCTACATTGAGTAAAAAGTGGTTGGGGAGTAGCAAGTGTGTTTGTTACGTTTATTCTTACCCTGGGTGCTCGCTTTTTAAGATAGAAGGGGTTGGGGGTGGCCATGTCTACTTCACCAGCGGGAGATGCAGAGAGATGGTGGTGGTGGGGGGGGAAACTAGGCACTCGAAGCCGACGGTATGGTTCGCGATGCTATACTAGTAGATAAGTACTGTAGATCTGAGATGTCGTGTTTCAGTACCGACCTGGCCGATCTTGGGCTCTCGTTGCCGCCGACAACGTTTACGATAATCACGGCTGGGTCACCGAGCTGACAGAAGGCAATCAATTCAAAACGGTCAACCCCCATGCCTGGGTTATGTGGACGGGCCGGTACCCGGGCCATTGCTCCTGAGCATAGCATTGTTGAGTCCAAAAAGCACGTGTGCTCAACTGTGGATGATGGGCTTCAATTCTCAGTAAGTAAGTAATCACTCAACGTCGAACCCCCGCCAACACTCTTGGAGTTGTTGCAGGATTATTACCCTGGCTGGTCTCATGCGAGCTCTAGGCTTGAATGGGTTTAAGCCGAGATTCTCTACCAAGATTCGCAGAGGCGAGAGGCGTGTGGGTTGCTGCTAGGGAGGTAGACTAGGTCCGTAGCGTATCTGGGTAGGTCTTGTACTTCGTAGTGCAATGCCGTCACCGAGAAAACCGCGAGCCACGCCTAAATTCGAGGTTGGGTGAAGGTTATACCCTCCCTTCTCTTTCTGGAAGAACGTGAGACGGGGTCGTGCCTGTTTCACGTTCCTGGCTAACGAAAAGAGGCGCCGGGACGATCGCTCCTCCACATTACGCTACCACCAGCCTGACCTTCCTATGCCTATTCCATACGGTACATACATTAGGTACCATCTTATGTCGACGGGCGTCTGTTTCAAAGAGCTCCATGCAACATCAATTTGGGTTGTTGACCCGAGACTAGCTCTGGGTGTTTCCTGCAGGGCCCCCTGTCCAGAGCCCTACCTTTGCAGGCGCTGCGCCTCAAAGCCAATGGATCCCTTGTTTATACTGCGGCCTTGCATGACTGGCACTTCCGAGTGATAGTTCATACTTATAGTCCTCTATCAACTCCCTATATGAGAGCTAGAACGTTGATAAGGGATCCTCCGCCACGGTGTCGATCATATCGAAGAAGGGAGAGGGGGGTCGAAGCTATCATCTGCATGGATATATGTATGTATTGCTGCGTACCTAGGTACATTACCCCGACGTAGAAATATAGCATTATTCACAAATGGTGCCAAGTCTGCATGATTCAGGCACGCACCAATCACACGTGTGCCCATTGTGCCCATTCGCTACTAGAGCGTACACTACCTTGGTCACACTTTTGTCGCTTATGGTCGGGACCCGAGAAATGGATAATTCGGTGGAGTCCAAGAGCGCTCTCAAGCAGGTGCCACGAGGGAGGCGTTTGGATCGTTTGGATGTTTCAACCGACTTCGTTTCTAATGTTTCAAGTATGTGGCGTAGCATGAAGGTCTCGTAAGGAAACAATGTAGTTTTGTTAAAGAAGAAGAAAAACCCCCTTCTTTATTATTACATTGTTAGCTGGTGTAACGAAACCGTCATTGTAGAGCTCAACGACGTGGATGGTATTTTCTATAAAGCCAATGTGTTGTTTACCTGATGACTCGACTGAAATAAAGCGGCTCCATGCATAGGTACTTAGTCGTAGGTTCGGTAACACACTAAGGAGGTAGTGCTGTTTATTGACTTAGTATGCTATACTATATATTGCTGATAGTATATTTATTATGTCTCCTCGCTTTTAAAGTGTCTACTTGTATAGGTAGGTATACTATCTGCAATAGGTAAGGTAGGTGCTAATGCTCCGTGTTGAATGACTCGCGTACCTATAGACTATTTCCGTAACTCGCTATTGGGAATTCTCTTGATCTGGCTCCAACACTTCTGCGGCAAGACATCTCTTCAAGCACCTAAAATAGTAGAGCAGTGTTCCAGAGCAGCATAGAGTAGATGATGATTAAAAATTGGTAGGTACTACGAGTACCGCAGGTAAGATCTGAGCCGCCGGGCCGCATATTTCTGCGGCCCCCTCTGCGGCAAAGTATACGGTAGGTCAGCTGAATAGTGACCAGCGGTACGGTTAGCTCTGTGGCTGCCTTTAGAGCAAATGAGATCAAATTGGTGGTGGCGACACGACATTATGGGATATGCTATTTCTGTCCCTGGTCGTAGCTCGCGGCGTGTTACCTGGTGGAGAGACATCTCGGAGAACCAATTAACGTCTCGCATATCGCACTCAGCCTACAGTACAGCAAGGGACCCTTCATGGCGATACGCACGGGATGTCTTCACACCTGCTATTGGTCCATGTGGTCATCACGCGTAGTTACCCAGGTGGTAGCAGCTCTTCAAGCTAGAGTGAGTGATGTGACGCTGGAGAATAGGTTACTTCGCCAGTCTTGCGGTTTCAAGACTCCTCCATAGCTCTCGGAGAATTACCGAACCAGTAACAGTCTGCCATCACTGGGCGCTCGTTCTGGTTAAGCCTACATGGGTTATTTTCTTCAGGTCCTGCGGTGTTATGCTAGACCATGCTCTGGTGTTCACAAGCAGTAATCTTCAAAGCGTACATTAGACCAACGGCCGTCTTGTCAATGTACCACCAAGACGGAAGCTCGCGATTCGTGCCATTGATTCACCGCTGGATAATCACTCTTTACCAACTTGCAAGTGTGCGGACGGGACTGAAAAGAAGGTAGGATGAAACAGGGAACCTGGAAATTCTACTTAGGCTTGAAGGAATGTCTTGTTGGTGCTGATGCTCTTCCTTTAGGGGATATTTGACAGGTTTCAAAGTCGTGATGTTGCTGCATCTAATTCTCATACCACTACCAATTCTTGTCTCAACCGCTAGTGGTGGGAGTGCTGGCAGGCCTGGACACTGATTGTTACCCTACCTTCGTGTTGCGTTGCCTTTTTGAAACCTCAAAGGAGTTTTGCGGCTTGCGACGAATGTTACCGTAGTACAGAATCTAGGATGTGTCAATGTAAATATAAATACAAGTAGCGAATCCTTCCGTATCTCTTCCCTTCCGCGTGAGCTCGCTGCCTTGTTTGTTAACATACCTGCCATACAGCGCGTATGGGAAGCTCAGATATACTTGGAATCTATGTATGATGTTTGCTATTCTGGCTTGTTATCCACTTACATAAAGGAAACATAACAGCCGTACTATTGCACATATCCTAGTGGGGTTACCCTTTTGCATCGATTCTGACTGTTCAAATTGGGAAGTCTAAGTAGAGTTTCGAGTTTGACTTTATGCAACCTTTGATGATCAAACGCTGGCGGCCTGCCTTTTTGGTTGGTGGGGTTAAGATGGGTTGACAACCCCAATTCTGCAGGTTAGGAGGAAGAATACCGGTAACTGTGCAGTAGAGTCTTATTGGGGCATCCTTCCTCTCTCGCTGAGCGAATCTTAATTTTGGCTTGCTGAGTATACTCTCACCTGAACGAGCAGGTTGCGGATGGTAGTTCGGAAATAGGCGTTAAAGCTCGCTTACCATCGCAATTGCCACTACATGGGCAGAACCATCAATGCACAGCAGATAGCCGTGTCAGCTCGATACGATTCTACTCGGCATAAGTACAGTGGGCTAGCTATCGCACTGATGTAAGCAGCCAGACGGAGGGCGACAATTTAGGCCCCCGGAGAGATGAGGTGATAGAGGCACGGACACAGTGAACTGCCGTTCTTGTCTGTGTCTATGAAAGTAACTCGTGGCAAGCGAGAGGGACACCCATCCCCTTGGCCTTTTCCAGGTCAGCTGGTCTGGTCTGGTCTGGTCGATGATGATCAACCTCTGCATTCGCTTAGAAGCAGTGGTGACCCTTTTGCTGGTTTATTGCTGCACGGATTCTGGGCGAGTGCGTTCTCATCAATCCACTTTCGTGGGTGGCTCATGCGGTTGAGTCGAGCGGAACTAACGGTTGGCTCGCGACGAGCTCACGGAAAGCGGAGCCGAAGTTGGATGTATGGGATTTCTGATTCGTCATTCCATCGGCCGAGGGGCGTGGCGATTGGCAGATTGCAAGGTCGTGCGTGCATATTCACTGATGACTTAGGATGGAGGATACGTGGAGAGGGTGGAGGGTGGATGGTGGATGGCGAGGGAGGGGAGGGAGGGAGGGTGACCAGGGACGGGCTCTGAAATCACACATAGCGCTGTGGGCAGGCAGCTTGTGCACTTGAACTAGGCCGATCCCGACAGGGGTTCGACAGGTCCTGAGGTCTAGCGCCCGATATCTGGCGTCAACTATTTCTGAAGCACTGCACCAGCTGCGTTTCAAATTCTGAGTCGGACAGGGATCGCAAGATACTGCTGCGCCGACGCATCCAACGTCCTTATTGGCCCCACCAGAGGCGCTGACTGGTGGTGGATAGTTGTTGCTGTTGTCGTTGTCGTTGTCGTTGTTATTGTTGCATTCTGTCTGTACTTATGTTGCAGTGGCTACAAGTATGCTGTAATAGTATACTGGGTGCAGCCGCATGTGTACGCACATCCATCTCGTCACTCCTTGGACGAACCTAAGTGCGTAGCTGGGAACGCACCGACCAGACGACAGCAAGAATATATACAAGGTAATGTGCTGATTTCCGTGGTGGTCAACCGCTGTCATTGTGTGCCTGGGCCATTCAGTGTAAGTGTAAATGTAAGTGTAAGTGTGTATGTCTGTTTTGCGCAAGTGAAGAAATGCCCACTCGCAACCCTCTTTTCGCACATGGCATCTAGCTAGGAGTTCAACGCGGAGCTATGGAAACTCCCTTTGACTGACTTTGACTGACTGTAGAGCTTCTGATGCTGTCACCTCATGTTTATTTGCTTGGAAACCCTTTCAGAGGGAGCGAGACACACGCGATTGTATATCGCTAAATGTAAGACAACATCGAGAGGGTAATATGGAAGTTCTGGACTGCGAACCACTTGACAGGCACTGCAGACAAAATTGTCTTGCGTTGTTGCGGCCGTGTTGTTGTCTTTTGTCGTGGTGTACAATGACTCCTTACTAAGTGACTGGGCGGGGATGGAAGACTACTTTACAGTAGTTGGTTGAGTTGGACAGCTATCAAATCTTCTGAGCAGTTACAATTTGAGTATGCATAATCTTTCTAAAAACTGTCAACTTACTCAATATTTCCTCGAGCCCCTTTTCTCAAAAGAATCGAGCGTGGGAAAATACACGAGCAGAACGTACACTATGCAGCGCACAGAGCCGACAAGGACAAGGATGCCCGTAGTGTAAGTACTGTGCTGTAGTGTTCTGCACAACTGACCCTTGCGATTTGATTTCCGAGCGTTGCACTCAACCATTTCTTCATAGGCAGCACATAACCCCTGTTGTCGGCTATGGGCTTGAAAGGGCACAATGGGGGCAGCCGCAAATTGGATTGTGTGTGGTGCGGACTACGGGTAGGTTAGTCCCGGAATGTACGGTATTGTGGTGTCTACCTCCTGATGGTACCTAATCAGTAGAGTCTGATTTGATAGAAATAGTGTAGGATATAGTAGGTAGAACAGACCGAACTTGACAAACAATACCTCTCTACTTTACAAATATGTTTATGTTTGAGGCCAAACACACATTTACAGCAAAGAAGGAATATGCGAACCCACACTGTGCGCCGTACAGATACCTAGATGTTCATTACCTTATGAGTTCGGCACGCCAAGTCCTGCAGCCACTTATGAGCAGATGAGTCCAGTACAGTATACGTACACATCATGAATACTCGATACTCTAGGTACTGTACACTACAGTAATATATGACTATGGCGTTGAGGCTGTAGCGTACCGGTATTTTGGGCGGATGCCACATGTTCGCCATGCCATAACTCTCTCCCATCTCTGGGGCTTGTCTCTCTTTCTCTTCCTTCTTTCGTCGTTTGTCTCTCCTTTTATATGATGATATGCAGGCACACTCAACAATATTCTCTAGTATAGTAGAGAGATAACCGTACAACCGGAAGCATATGCGGGTACTTATTTTAGACCCAACTGATAATGTCGAGGAAATAAACTGCTGTATTGACTTAACTCGATTATGTTTGTTATACAGAATACTGGTATGTTTGTGGTTTAGTTAGAGTAGGTATTTCTGATAGGAAGGCTTATATTCTAGAATAGGTTAGGCCGTTCCCAGGGTTTTTTGACAGTCACGTACGGAGTACAGTACCTACTGTAAATAGAGTGTGGAGCGCGGTGTGGTTTAAAGGCACAATTAGGTAAGAACACACTGCATGATTAGCGATAATGACTTTGTAAACTTAGGGCTAAATAAGCCGGCCTAAGCATCGATTTGTATCTTGTAATTTCCTAATCTTGTTGCTACTTGATAGCCATACACGTGTTGGCGAGAAAGGGCGTACAGTAGGGAATAGCGTAGGGGATATGGGCAAAATACTTCTAGGAAAGGATAAGGCCTAGAATACAGACTTTGGTCAGTGCAGAGGTGAGAGGTACCAGCCTCACTCTGTTTAATAATATTTATACATACTTAGGCTCGACCCGCTTTCCCAGCGCGCCCCCTGTCTGATCAAAATTCTCGCTCGGTCTGATAGGTACCTTCCTCAACACTACGGAAGTACAGTACTGTACTTAGTCTAGTGGGATCAAGCTGGCCCCTCAGCCACTAGTGTAGGCGCAAATTTAGCCCACTCGTTCCCACTCAGGCGCATCCCTGTCTCTCTCCAGCGTGATTCTGCTCTGTTCGCGCTGGTCATTCCGTGTCTTGCCCTGTCTGTTCTGTCTCTCGGTCGGTACCAGGTCGGTACCAAGGTACCTTACCTACCCTACTTAAGGTACCTACCTAGGTACATACATACTGTAGGCACTAGCACAGGTCCCCATTCTGCATTCTGCGCAGGGCCCAGAGTAGCCCAGAGTGGATAGCGCTCCTCGTGGTGCGCTCACTCGCAAGATAGGACAGGGCGGCCCTGCTAGGTACCTACTCTACTGCTGGCTGGCTGGCTACCACCCTGGCGCGCAAGACAAGCCCAAGCCCAAAGCCCGGCCGACGAATCCATCCCCTCTGCTGGCCTCCCATCACCTCTTCTCCCACCTGCACCCAGTCGCCCCTGCCCCAGCCCGTGGAAAATCATTAAGACCCCCGAGCCATCTCTACCCTCCATTTCCGCTCCCGTTTCCCTTTCTTGAACTTGCTCCCCTGGTCCTTCGTACCATCAGTTCTGTTT
>NQIM01000325.1:0-47987 GCA_003426235.1 Xylaria polymorpha | reverse complement strand
TGAATGGAGGGTGGGGAGATTTGGGGTCCAGATGCAGCGCAGGGGAGAAGAAGGAGGGGTATCGGCGTTAGTACCTGCGCTATAAATACCAGGCCAATGAATTAGGTAGCTGTACTGTAGTAGGTACTAGGATCGACAGTTACAGTACGTCTTAGGTAGATAAGTACCTATAATGAAACCGTCCAACTCTTTGTAGGTAGTAGGTAGGGGGGTTTTCAATAAAATACCTAAGAAAGTAGTGAATGCTTAAATAGATGTAGGGATTTAGGCAAAGACAATACCTACATCCCTATGACCCGGGGATCTTTGCTGTGAAGCTGCCTAGGTTACCTGTAAGTATGTACCTTAGGCACTAAACATAGGAAGTTAGAGAGAATGGGTGCACTAGCACTGTGTGGGTATCCACACTATATAGCTGTAATAGCACACCCTCTTATAGGGAGTGATCTCCATCTAGAATGCAACCCATTTTTCTACTCATCCTTTCTGTTAGTAGCTGAGGTTAGGGTAGTTGGCGGTGTTTGGAAAGGAAAGGAATACATGTACGTGATGGATGACGTTTGAAGGTTAAGTTAAGTGGAGCAGATACCAAGCAGCACAGCCTCTGGTCAGGCTCTGGTTAAAGCTCGGGCAGTGTTTCTCCCCCAGTCAGAAACCACTCGCAGCAGCTCACACGTCGTGGTTTCACGGTACAGGTGCGCAGAGAGGCCTCCCACAATGCACTAACACTAAATCTACCTACATACTGTATGTACGCCCTTACCCATACTAATACAGTACATACATACCGGCTGCTACATACATATACGTCTTACTTACCAGCGCACGTAGTAGGTAGGTATTTGGAACTTGGAACTCGGAGATCAGAAAACTTAGCCGCGTCAGAACGTATACTGTACTGTATTCACCGTTCCAAGTTAGCGGAAAGCATGCCTCTATTATTCTGGCTCCCGCCACTTTGGGTTCAGTCGGGCTTTGGATTTTTGCCACATGTGACCGAGCCCCGAGCTGCCGCGTAATGGAGAAAACTCAGTTGCTGTCACAGGTGGTGGCTGAGACTTGGGGCGGCAGCTGAGATTTGGAATTTCGCTTCAAGAGGTAGGTAGGTACCTATTGTACTTATACAATATTGATCGTGCTGCTATGCATAGGCACGGGACGGTTACCTTCCGCATGCTCCCACCACCGTGAATCCCGGTGTCATGAGTTGGACCTGACGACTATCATGCGTTACAACGTCTGATAATAATATTATATTTTTATATCTCTTCATAACAGGATATCAGCTAATAAACGTGAAATAACCGAACAACTTTCGTGATATCATATAGTCAACTCCGCAAAACGCCAGGGTCCTTTACAATCTTCCATCGATATCATAAAGTAGTGAACCACCTCGAACAAATGACCACACACCGCTATTAGGAATTGGAGACTTTGTTTTGCTATTTATGCTTGCCCAAGGTGTAGTACCTATACGGCTCTTCGAAGCGAGTACGAGCCGGGGAAGCCTTCTCGGCCTGTTGGTCGCAAGGCCTGTTCGCCGGGTTTTTCAAGAAGTGCTTCCACCACTGCTGCACCCTATCTTTCAGGGACTTTTTCAAAAGGCTGAAGACTGATGTCTTGATAAATGGTAATAGTAACGGTAATGGCGACGGCGATGGCGGGTTCGACACCGCTGCCGCGCCTTTGGAGACGGAAACTGAAGTCCTCAGCTCGGCCAAGTCTGTTGTTGCCTCTTTTGATCCAGACGTCCTTTTCTCTGGTCCTTTGCATCCCTCGCCGTCAACAGCCGCCTGGGATTTTCTCATTGTTAGCTTTGCTATATGCGCAATGAGCTCGTCCATCTCGTCGAGAATATCCTCGTCAGACTTGTTCATCAAGCGGTTGACTTCAGGGTCGGGGTATAGCGCGCGCTTACTGTTGCAATCGTTGGGCTCGATATCTTCTGGATCCTGAGAGTGCTTCGCTGAGACTCGGACTGGCTCCTCATCGATTGCCGAGCTAGATCGAGTGCGCAATCTGACGCGACTATCCTGTGCATCCCGAGGACAGTTTTTATTCCTGGGTTGTTGATTTACCCCTGGGGTTATTGTTCTGTCTATACTCGAGATATAACGGTTGAGCTTCTTGCGGCGGCAGGGTTCAACATCTCCTGGCTCTGGGAGGCGGTTCCTCTTGGTTCCTTGACCACTTACTGGGGTTTCCGTCCCATTAGGCGCTCCTAGATCTAGTTCATGTCTCTCCTTGGCCGGGTTCACTGAGTGCACTGGTTCGTGAGAGGCACGCCGCTGTCCTACAAGAACCCAGTCAGAATCCTCACCGGCATATCCCTCTATCAACGCGTGATGTTTGCTCTCATCATGGTCTATAGGAGGTGTATTAGCAACAGAATAACTGAAAGCGTTCCGTTCTCGGGGTAGAGTAAGAAAAACAAAGTAATATCCCCGTCATCCCGACTGCGAGAGCAGAGAGATACAGAAAGCAGAGGAATGTAGCAGAGACTACGTGTGAATACTCGCAGACGCAAACCGTATCTGCATAGCAAGATAGGCGGGCAAAGAGAAAGGCAGGTAAAGTATATCTGAAAACCAACAACAAAAAGGTATCAAACAGGATCAAAAAATTGCAACAAAATTATCACTACTCTACTCACTTTGGCCGTCCCTAATTAACTCCTCACACCACTCACTGCTCTCACTGTCATCGTTCAGGGTCGTATCTGCCATGGCACCCGCAAGCCGCTCCATGGATCGTTCGGTCCTCGCTTTGGGTTTTTGACTCTTTTTGGAAAATACCTTTTCGCAGCTATTATAAGCCGATGCTGCACCTGAAGCGATGCGGTAGGTGAGTTCCGCAAACGGATTCTCCATGGTCTCAGAGATGGAGAGAAAAACTCATCGAATTAGAAGGCGGAAAGGATCTCCGCAGGAGGGGAGAGATGACGCAGAGAGAAAAGTAGAGGAGCTGCGAGCTAAGGCGGTGTATTGGGGAGGGAGTTTGTAATAATTCGAGTCCTACTCGCCATTTGCTTTATTTGTACTCATATAGAAGGTGTCCCGGGAAACCTTGGCTGGTTCATAGTTCGAGCCGTGGTTAAATAGAGTTATCGTCAAAGATAGGTGATCTAATCCTAAAACGTAATCGAAAGTAACGCTCAGATAAAGTATATTTTGAGTTGCAAACATAGTAATTGCAACACATTTGTCTATTGTGGGAATCGGTTTATGTCCAATCTCATGAGAACTCCTAACCATTACCACCGGTATGGTGGCGATTTGGAGAGAGAAGCGCCTGACTCCTTAATCCGAACCGAGCTCCTTGAAATGCTTGACGAGAACAAAGGCAAAAATCTGTAAACCTTACACCATATCTCTTTCATATCTCCTGTCCTCGAATAGCTTCGCGGCTTCGATGCAGTAGGTGGCACGCTCGAGCCTTCTCTCGCTGGCATAGCAAATGAGAACAGCATCAAGAATACCCGAGAGAATGCCTTCCATAGCTCCCAACACCGCCCATCCAATCGCACTAGCTATGATACCTACAACGTACGCATAGGCGCTTCCCCTGATGCTCGTATTATCTGGAACTTGTACTCGTAATTGGCGGGCCGTCATCACCCAAGCCGCAAATCCCAGAGCAATCGCCATTACAGAACGTGCGGCGTGCAGCAGTAGTTTGGCCATCCTATATGGTACCAAAGAGGCAGTTTGGTTTCGTCGTGAGAAGGCGCTTGGTGTGAGTGTGGTGGTGGGTCCTGTAGCTAAGAACTGAATTCTCCCTAGTTGTGAAGCTGATTCCATCAATGGTAGGGAATGGACCGAAGAATAAGTTACAGCTAACGGGTTAGTTAGCACCGTAACCGGCCGCGGTGCAAGTTTCCACCCGATAAACTCAAAAATACTGGCGATGCGCCGAGGGAGAATAAGAATGGGTAGCCGAACGGCCAGGGATAATAGAGTTGAGGCGCAAATAGTGCCGAAGACTGTCGTCGTAGAGTGCCCCAAGGCTCCTTTGACGATATCGTTCGACGATGTAAGCGTCTGAAGGTTCCGATGAAAGTACCAGTTGGACACGGTACCTCCGGTTGTCGCACGGACAACTCCACTCAAGACAGAGAGCGTCCAGACGTACATCAGAAAGAAAAAGATGGCAAGCCACCATGTTGCAGTGCCAATCACAAATGCTGACAATTTCTTCGAGAAGTAACCTCCTAGGAAGACACGAGTGAACATCCAGAGCCATACCCAAGTCCATCCCACAACGAGGCGAGTGCGCCAAAGCCAAGCAACACGAGGGCTGGATTTGCGGCAAGGATACGGCTAGAGAAGTCTAACATATCAACGGCCCTGTGAACTTCGTGTCGACCTTTGTATAGGAGCCAGACCCAAACGATTGAAAGGACCCCAGGTATGATAGCAGCATATCTCATGACAACATCCTGAAGACGTGATCCATGATCTGGTCCTTGAAAACTAGAGATCATGGGGTATAATGAGAACGAGAACAGTACGATCGGAACGCCAAAGAGGATTAATAAGACCAGCGGCTGCATGAAGGATTTGAGTGCAGCCATCCAGACCAGCGCAACCACAACCGAGACGAGTGTATCGATGGCTAATAAATAGAACGACGAGTTGAGCGTCGTGTATATGGTATCACCTATCTTTCTGGTCGGGGGTGAAGTGTGCAGCCATACTAATATAAATGTTGCAATGAGCGAAGCAACGGCAATCAGGTACAGCCAAGCAAAAAACTGGTCGTGTACAAAAATCTCACCATACATCCGCGGTTGTGGAGGAGCCGGGATTTCTCCAGGTTGTTCGGTTACGTGCTCTTCCTCGTCCTCATCCTCCTCGGCAATAGCTTGACGCATGAGACGGTGGTCGCGTTCCAGGTTAGAGTGTGCTTTGCTAGCCGTACTCTTCGAACTGCCTTTTGTAGATTTGAACTTTTGGAATGCTGGCGGTGACGAGTCTGTTGGCGTCTCTAGGAGAAGATCCTCCGGTACCGAGTTGTCCATGACCGTCGATTCCAGCCCAACATCCACCATCTTCCCGCCCTCATCACTATCCGAGTTTTGTCGCGTGTTTGTCTGTGCGCCGGCTGTAGGTTGCTCTTCCCTTGGTTTGCGTTTGGCTTGTCGACTCTTGAAGCTTGATTCGCCGTTCCAGCTACTTTTAATTCCCATTGGACGATCCCGGTCTTCGTACAACCTGCTGTCGCGTTCCCCGCTTTGATCTAGTGATGCCCGGCTTGCGTCATTCTCTGAAGCAGAGCTATCTTCCATGCGACTCGAAACAAACACACGGCGCGAGTGTTGGAGAGCACGGAAATCAGCAGCCTCCCTGACATCCTCCTCATCGTCGTCGTCTCGAAACTCGTTTAGAGCGCTATGGAATAGCGGTGCATCGGGAGCCGTGTGGTATCGGGAGGCGAAGCCCCCGAACCTAGACTGGGACGACTGATATGGATTCCCAAGACGTGACTGGTAGGAGAACCGGGCTGGCTGCCTCGAGAACCGCGGTGGAGCATCGGGTGGCTGTCGGCTGGAAGGGTCGTTACTGTCGGGTGGTGCTCCGAAGTTGGAGAGGCGGGACTGCGACTGGGAAAGGAAGCGGGAAGCATCTGCACAAGCTAGAGATTAGACCCGTGGGCGCCAAAGTGGTAGGCAGTAATGGACCGGACCGCACACGGGCGGGCTGGAGGAGGTTCCTAGTCACGACTTACATTCCGAAAACATGTTTCGCGACGTGCGTGCTGGAGGAGGGCGACTCCAGCGGATACGGGGGGTTTGTGAAGGCGGTAGGTAGGCTGAGAGCGGAGAGCGGAGAGCGGAGAGGGGAAGCAGGAAACAGGCTGTACGTGCGCTCGGTTGGTCGGTTGGTCGGTCGGTCAGTCAGTCAGTCAGTCAGTCAGCATGGGTGGTTGGTGATGCCCAGCAAGACAAGCTGGCCATGCAACCCGGACGTGGGATGAAAAGATGGGCAGGTATCAGCGATGGCGCAGGCTGTTGGGGCCTTGTCAATCACAACAAAGTAGGTAGGTAGTTTGTTTGAGAAGCTATATGAAGGTTATGGCTATTGGAAATTACTTCTTTATTAGAACAACCTGAAGAGAGGCCAATAAAGAACGGGTTGAGATGTTGTAGTTTGGGAGAAGAGATTGTGTTTGGAAAGTCGGCCGGTTTGTCCCCCGACACAGCTTGTGCGGATGATTCACTGCAATGATGACCTAAATCCTGAATGATGCAAGTCCAGTCGCCGGCAACCTAGCTCACAGGTGCAAGTGGGTGCTCACATGTAAGGCCTGCAAGTACGGAAGCGGCTAAACATCCGCCTGAGACGAGTCCCCTGACCCTCTTCATTAACACTCTATCAACAGCGTCAATTAGGCACCTACTGCCCACTAACCAAGACCCTACACCGCAAACCAAGATATCCACTATGCATACCCCAAGTACCTAGTTACATACCTACCTAGGTACTGTTAGGCCTAGCCCAACTTGCTGTCTACCTAATACCCGTGGTGCCTAGTAAACATGCATGTAAGGTACCTTAGCCTCATGTTGCATATTTAGGTACATCTGGGTATAATAGTATACATGGGTATCTATATCTAAAGTCAACCAGCAAATGGGCGAAGAATAACATGTGACTTTAATGTGTATTTGTACTATTGCATGGGACTCATCATAAGAGATAAGAGGTCCTTGACCAAATAGCGTGGGTTGCTGCCCCCCCGGTCTTCTTCTCGGGATAGAATGTGTCACGAGTGGGCGGTGAGGTCATCCACTGATAGATTTGATACCTTTATCAGGCATTGTTAGGTACCTAGGTAGCCCCGTACGTACCTTACATAAGCACATCGCATATTGAATTATACCGCATAAAGTGTGTGGATCATCGTTTCCTGATGGCATGGGATTGCCCAGACCCGTGGACCTTGAACCAGAGACGTATTTCGCGGATAGAGCTCTGTACCTCACTAAACCTAGAGGTACCTGCTATTGTCATCCGATGTTGCAACGTACCGTGAAACTCCCCCACGTCTGACATTGCTCTCTTCCTTTGAACGGCGTTTGCTTCAGGACCCTGACCGATAATTTGGCCTCCCAGACTGGTAATTTGAACTCTCTGGCTCACCTTTGTCCGCTGTGCATGTCACATGCCAGACTGAGAATCTCCTTCTCTGTCTGAGTTTCAACCGGATCGTGCTACGTGCCTGGCAGAAGCACCTTACCCTTATGAGAGGGCTTCCTATCGGCTTGTCTGGCGCCGTAGTAGCAATAACTGGCGAATATACACGGCACGAGACGAATTCCCCCCTCGGGACGGGCTACACCGGAGCTCCTATGACCATCTCTTCTCGCCTCCTTCTTTGCCCTCGCTTCTCCTAACCCCGAAATTCGGACGCATTCTAGGGACCAGCCCCTGTTCATTCTGTCATCGCCATGTCTTCCCCACCGTGGAATTATATAGCCAAGCTTGTTTGCATTGGAGACTCGGGCTGCGGCAAGTCGTCTTTGACGATTCGTCTATGCGAGGGGCGGTTTAGTCCCCAGCATGATGTGACTATTGGTGTCGAGTTCGGCTCGCGAATCGTGCCCGTTGGCCCGCCACACTCAAAAAGAACGTCGAACCCTCTCTCATCCTCCTTCGAACAAAAAGACCCTCCGTCGACAATACCGAACCCCGCGGTTGATGGGAAGAACACCAACGCCGATGAAGAGCAAAAGCATATGAAGCTCAGTCTCTGGGACACGGCGGGACAAGAAATATAGTAAGTGTTGTGTAACCGTTGCCTCGTGTTCTTTTAGAGCCGTGATATTTCGCCTGGATCCTTTGGTGCAAGGCATAATCAGTCAGCCCGGACCCTAATTCTTGAGCGAGCTTTAGGAACACTAGCTAATCTGGTTATTTAAAGCAAATCCGTTACGCGAAGTTACTTTCGGGGCGCATCTGGCGCCCTCCTTGTATTCGACATCACTCGACGAGCGACCTTTGTCCATGCGACTGACTGGCTCAACGATCTACGCGCAATCGCCGAGCCCGACATTGTTGTAATCCTCGTGGGTAACAAGCTGGACTGCGTGCAGTCAGATACAATAATCGGTAGCGGTACTAGCGATAATAGCGATAAGCGGGAGGTGACGTTTGCTGAGGCCCAGGAATGGGCGCAGAAAAATGGCGTGCTGCAGTACGTCGAAACAAGCGCCAAGAGCGGCGAGAACGTCGAGGGGGCCTTTATGCGCGTTGCCGAGCGCATCTTCGAAAACATCACGCCGGCAAGTATGATCTCAACGATCGTAGGTCCGGCGTCAAGGGGCCTGGGCCCGGCACCGCCGCCACGCGGGGCGTCAAGCTCTCCGCTAACGACGGGAAGGGATCATCTGCCGGGGGTTGTTGTTAATGTTTGAAAGATAAGAGGATTCAGTAGGAAGAGGATACATCTATTTAATTTAATATGAGAGATGAGGGGACTTGGAAGAAAGATGATGACCTGGGTAACTAACCCGCATAACGCCGCCGAATAAGCCCTCGGCATTGTACATATTATTAATACGGACACAGACGGCACCGACACGCATTTTTGGTCATGATACCCTGAGTAATAATGTTTACTAGCATCTAGTCATGAGAAAGGAGGAAATATGAGAGAAGAATAGCTAGAGAACAAAAGTATTAACTTAGCTAACTACACATCATCTTCGCTCTGTCTAGCAAACAAGTTTGTCCCCCAGTTTACTACAAGAACGATATTAAATAATAACAACAAGCATCCAGCTGTAAGGTTTTCTCGTTGCCGGTTTGAGCGCTGTTCTGTTCTCTAAAACCATCTTGCTGTTGCAGGCTAGAACAACAGCAATAGTTTTAGATTTCGATGTTTGCGACACGTGTATTACCCCTATAGAAATGCATAGATGAAGACGGAGAGTAATCAGACGTATGTATTAGAAAAGCTATAACGCAACCAACCAACTAACTGGCCGAGCATCAACAAGACGAGTTTCCCTGGTTCCCGCAATTCCCATTCTATTGTCTTCTCGTTCGATGTGATAACTTTTATTTGAGGACAAAACGAAAGGGTAATCTCTTAAGCCCATGATGTTAACACTGATTGATGCTCCCATTCCACCCTAGACTAGGTAATAAAAATCCCTAACTCCCCCACCCGTATCCTTTTCTGTTCCCCTTCCTCTGTCCGTTTCATGCAAAGACGTGTAAGAGACTGAGAGGATCATTGTTACATCAGCGGCAAAGGGCAGAGAAACATTAATATGATTTTCAGGAATGGTGAGATGGGAGACTGAGAGATGGTGACATAGAAACGTGAAGGAAATATTTTCCTCCTCCCTTTTTTTGGTGTTCATTGAGTCTGACATACCCCTAGCAGACTATTACATGTTGCGACCTGCCTGCAACTTCCTAGCATGTGGTACACACACAGACACAGCCACAGTGGCGTATCATGTGCCAGAAGAAAATAACTAGACCGACGAGACCATTCAAGGATCCCAGTACCTCGTGTTGTTTTCGTACAATATATCGAGGGGCGCTCTAGTCGGAGATTCTCCAGGAGTCGAACCATTTCATGTACTTATACTGCTGGTTGCTTCCGGTCATGCCCCAGCAGATGGGGATGAAATAAATGTAGAGGCCGATGATGATGGTATACAGGACGCTATAGATGGACCACTGTATCACCTTTTGTTGTCTCCTCAACGTAAAGTCGACGAGGAAGCCTAAAGAAAGGATAGCGAAATAGAGTGCAGGATAGTAATGGTGGACGTAAGTTACACGCGCCATGACAACGAAAGGGAGATAATGAAGGAACCACCCAAGAACAGGGTAGAGGCCGGCGTAGTGAATCTGGTCAATCTCGTCTTGCGAGAGGTCTTTGAAGCCTCTCTGCCATCGGAGGATGTACCAAACAGCGACTAAACCGACAAGACCGAGGGAACCTGTCGAGACCCAGTAGATAAAAGGGTTGCCGAGCAGGAAGTACTTCACGATCTTGTCATCCCAGCCACACATGCGTAGACCAACGTTGAGAATGGGCCATTGCCACCATTGAGAAGCAAGATCATCTTGCTTATCCGGGTCTGGCACGAGTGCATTGTTGGACGTCATCATAGCCACGTTTAGGTGGATGAAGTCGTGGAAGAATGGCGACTTGTACTTGCCAGGGTCTCCAGGGGGCACTGCATAAGTTGTTAATAATTTGAATTCTGACCTGCCCGCAGCTACTTACGTTTGTCATTCGTATGCGCCTCCACATTCCAGTGAGTGAAGGTATCCTTTGGATTGTTCTTCTTATCACAGGTTACTTCGATCTGTTTGAAACCCCACTGAGGAAGGTTGACATTGGCGGCTCGAAGGTAACATCCCATCACAGCATTCTTCAATCGAAAAGCGGTAGTCAAAGTCCGCAGCTTGCTCTTGTCACGCGACGCCACGTCCTTTACGATTTCGACTGTCCAATGGTCCTTGTCATCACCAATGGTTAAGTTTCCATAACATGAAACCTCCTTCTGGCTCTTGGTAACGGGTGCCGAGATATCATGACTATGAAGATTGCGTCCGGTCTGTGTATGGATCAACCGAACAGCATCGCCATTGTGAACAAGCTGAGGCTCAGACTCGAGAGTCCAATCAGATACGGAACGGTTAGGATAAAACCACCATTCATTGTTAGCATCTTTGTGGTGGTAGCATGTAACTTGCTGCTGAGTGGAGCCTTCGGGGTAAGCTAATACAGGTCAGTAAACTGTCGCAAGTCTGCAGTAAAGATACATACTCTGAACGTGGCTGTGAAGAAGACCGCCACCGTAGCCCATGTTCTTTATTGTTACCTTGGAGCCCCAGGCCACTTCCAGAGGCGAGTTACGACCGATCTCGCTACCTTCGAGGTTCGCTTGAAACAATGAACTCATCTGGGCATCACCTGGCCCACTCCTAGTCAAGATGGCGAAGTGGAGGGCGAAGGAGAACAAGTACACCAAGAAAGGAATGACGATGAGGCCGACTGCGCGAGCACTAAGATGCGCCGCGAGGACCGGGTAAGAAATCTTCGTGTTTCCAAACTTGTTCCACAGATCTTCAATCGTGTACAGGCCAACCATTGCAGTTACGAAAAGTCCGACTAGCTTGATACTACAGACAAAGCCCAAGCTAAGCCCAGTCATGAAAAGCCAGAAGAACCACTCCGGTTCGAAGCTGTATTTCTGTTGACCGTGAAACTTTGACCAGCAGAAGACTGTGGCAACGGTACCGAACAATAGCATTGAGTCAAGAAGAATGAAACGGCTGATGGTCGTGTAAGAGTTTTCGCAAAGAACCATCAGTGTGACCAGCCAGACAGCGGGGCGCTTAAGTTTGAGTTCCATGGCTGTGTAGTACGCTAGGGGCACGCACAGTATCCCCCAAAAGGCGTTGAAAGCTCGCATGAATGTGTAATCGAGCTCCGCAGGGTACGTCTCGCCGGATTTGAATTCGAAGGATCCATTATATCCAGCTAGCACACCAGACAGACCGACAAGAATCTTGCCTAAGGGAGGATGGCTGATATTGTATTTAGCAGGCATCCCGAGGGAAGATGTAGAGGTACTTGACTAACACGTCGAAGAACAATTCGCGCTTGATGTAGTGTGATCCGAATTTACCAAAGCTATATCAAGAATCAGCTGGTCAGCTTTCAATGGAGAACCGGAGGAGGGGGAGGTTCGTGAGAGGGCGCGTACTGAGCTTCCTACACAATGCTGTTAGCAATCATCCGTGGTATAATATTGCCGAAGAAGTAGGCAACGGGGTCCGGAACTTACATCCCAGGTGACAATAGGGCTAAGGCCTATCTTCCACAAGCGCGTGAAGACAGCGAAGGCTGTGAAAATCAAGGGGGCAATAATGAATTCCCATTCGTCGAGAATCTCGAGGATAGAAGGGCTCTGAGGGAGAATACGTCAGCAAACAGTTCTTGGAAGCATCTGCTATCCTCTGCCTACCTTCTTCGCTCCATGTATCTTTTTCTCTTCCGGTTGGGGCGGAGGTACTGAGGGGCCGGGAGCTGCCGACCCAGGCACATTGCGCCGACGGGCGACATCGCCTGCTGGGTCAGCGCCGGAGGCGACTGAGGCATTGTTCTCTGCCATTCGGTTTTTTGTCGGACTCGAGAGGAACTAGAAAATGGTCGACGGGGTGGAGGAAGCGAACAAGGTGATTGCGTAGGCCCCGGGGAAGGCGTAGGAAAAATATAAAGTTACACTACAAAATAACGAGAGTCATACGAATTGAACAAATGAAGCGTGGCTGATCACGCATCGATCATAGTACCTCGTCCTGAACGGAAAACAACGAGGGAAAGAAGAGGCTGTCGACAGACGTCGAATGATGAAATAGGAGCAGGAGTAGCTGAGATTATCTCGTGTCCATACCTAGGTGGAGGGTACATTGGTACCACCTACCTGCTAGCCTACAATACAGAAGGCCACCCACCAATTTAGAACCTTGATTCAATGTTGAAGTGGGTCTTCCTCTGCACATGCAGATAAAACCACATAACCGTACCGATACAAGGATAGCACCAGCGTTTTGAGCTAGGGGCTATGCATCTTTTGATGCTATCTGCTTTCAGTGCATACCTACTATCCTGCCCAGGTGCCCAGTGGGCCCCGGACCCTGGCCTGTCACAAGCTTAGGTACGGCTCTGGCGGAGGGTTCTGGCCACGTAAACCTCACGAAGCTTGTCCTACTTACATACTTGCCTACAGTACATACCTACATATATACATACATAGAGTACCCAATATGTTGGATCACATTCTAGATAGGGAATTGTTTCAAGGCTAGACCTACAACTCTACTGTAGACATGGTCAACACAACAAGATACGTGTTAGATTATCAAGTTGAGGAATACCTAGAATACTATGTAACTTAAACGTGTGCATCTTGACTGTCATAGCCCTGCATACATCCATAAATAGAAAATTGATGGTATAGAGTACCCAGCATCCGTATTATCCAAACCCTACTCTCGGGAACCCAGTTTCTGACCCGGTCATCGATGTTTGCTCCTCCGCATATATGTATCCCGGCATTTACTGCCATGTACCTCAAAACAACCGGAACCCCCAGGGATTATAGCCCGTTTTGTGATACCTAATCAGTCATGTCCTTAATTCCCACTCTAGACCAGGCCCGCCTATTATAACATGGGTTGGCAATTAAGTTGCATTCTGCAATCGATGCGCTCGCTCTGGACTCCTAATCCATCCTGTTCATGGCAATCACAAGACTGAAACCAAATTGGAACCTTGGTCCTGAGACTCCGCCACCGTCTATTGAAGAAAAAGAAAACTCTATCATCTTTCTTTGTTGTCTGTGGGACTCAATATGTATACGTAGCTTAGTCGTCTCGTTGATCGAGTGCCGTATATCTGGCGCCACTCGCCGGGCTGCTGCTTGAACCGCGCGTCTGTCCGACCATCCTACTCAACCACTCGCCTACGCGGCCGCGTGAGTTGCGACTCTCAGATCGCTGTCGCGGCGTGGGCTTTCCATCTACAACATTGATAACCGGTGGATCAATGTCTAATGCAGGGATAGTTGCATCTGACCCAAGTGGTCGTCCCCGAGGTCGAGCGAGGGCACAGGAGACCCAGCTCGGACTAGAGAGCCACTTTCAGATCGCATGCCAGGGGTCCCAATGGCAGTGCTAGCATCCCCAAATAATGAGTCCATGTCTTCTAATCTTACACCGCAAGTCTCGGGGTAAATGAAGTATACTATTCCACGTTATTAGCGGTGATGCCCAAGATGTGCTTGGGGCGGCTGGGATACTTACCAACAACGAAACTGACCACGCAGAAAAACGCATGAAGTAGATAAAGTCGCCATTTAATCCATTCCTGAAGAATGGGAGTCATTTCCCCCACGAGCCAATTGAACGCCCAATTCGAAGCAGTCGATAGACTGGCCCCCTTCGATCGAATGCTAAGGGGCAGGATCTCTGGAGGGTAGAGCCATGGAATCGGACCCCAAGAGTATCCAAAAGCAGCGTTGTATATCATAACGAAAACGACAACCAATATGGGTGTAGACTCCACGTCGAGATAAATGAAGTAAGAAACCAACGAAAGCGATATAGCCATGGCAACCGCGCCGCTTAGGAGGATGACTCGACGACCCCATCGATCTACTATGTACCAAGGGGGGATTGTAGAAAGCAGATAGGTGATGCCGTTGATTCCTGTCATCTTGATGGCATCGTGGCCATACCAACCAGCGGACTCGAAAACGTAAGGCGCATAATAAGAAATGACGTTAATGCCGTTGAGCTGCGCGAGAGCTTGTGCCGACATGGCAATGAAGACCCGTGTCTTGTAGCGACGGAACATCTCGCTGTAAGTTCGCTCACCCTCCATGCGCTGAAGCAGGACATGCATCTTGATCTCACGGTACTCATCCCTTGCTTTTGGATTGTGGATATCACCACCGCCATAGAGGTTTGCTATCACAACAATTCCCTCCTCATCGTGATCATTATCAAGCAGCCATCTTGCAAACAGTTAATATGACGAAAAGTGGAGGGGGTAAATGGGGGGTTACTTGCCTCGGCGACTCAACAATTATCAAGCTTCCCAAGCCTAAAAGAGCACCCATGGCACATTGCATCAAGAGAGGAATACGCCACGACAGGTTACTGTCTATGTAACCGCAGAAATAATCCACCCATATCGATGTAGTGTAACCAATAATGTTCCCCGAAAATTCAATACAAGCAAGTTTGCCTCGATTATGAGGTGGTGAGATCTCGGACTGATAGACGGGAACGATAGTCGACAGTGAGCCGACACCCAGACCAGCGACAACTCTGCCCAGCATCATCATCGGCATATTAGTTGCAAAAGTTTGCAAAGCTCCGCCGACGAAGAATATCATTGAGCCATAGAGAATAGTTTTGCGGCGGCCAATGATGTCACCAACTCTCCCGACGACTAAAGAAGAAATGAAAGCACCAACTCCAGAATAGCCACCATAGTACCGATTTCGGCTCTGGAGGGATTGTTGAAATAATCTTTGAAGTACGGGCCGCTGACGAGTTGGTTAGTTTACGGGGCCAGCCAGCAAAGAGGAAAGGGGAAAAGTGAGGACATACGTGATGATACCTGACATTACCCCCTGGTCATATCCGAAAAGAAACACACCGAGGGATACGAAGATACTCGTAAAATAGCTTCAAATGATTAGTTATTCACGTCATAACGTTCTAGGTCGTACAGGACATACATGAGGGCCTTGCCCGTGAAGCCGTGTATCCCCGTGCCCGGCATGATGGCGGCTATGCAACGCTCTCCTCGGGATATGCGGCGTGGAGGGACGTCGGGAATCTGGATAGCCTCCTTATCGACGAGGCACGAGTTTGACCTCGAGTGATAGCTGTGCTCGTCGACGGAACGCTTGAACTGGACGCGTCTGTTGTGTTTGGGATGGCGCTTGAAGGCGCCCGAGATGAGGTCGTCCTTGAGGGAGGTGTCGGCGAGGCTCTTGCGAAGAGGGTCCTCCTCATCTGCCAACTGCTCGGCTAGGTCACCCGTGTCGGTCCAGGAGTCTGAGTCGGCAGAGTCGTCGGAGCGACGCCCGTGGGACAAACGATGCCGGTGGTCGTCAAGCAATGACGTCGACTGGCCGTGGTCTGAACGCGAGGCGAGGGTACGGAGGGGGATGTTGGAGGGAAGACGGTTGGGAGTTGAGGGAGGAATTTTGAAGAAGATGGCGCTGTTAAGCAGCAGCGCCCGCCCGCAATGATATTGATGCTGAAGGGAGACGTTTGGGAAGGGGGTGGAGAGAGGGTTTCTGGCGGTAGACTGGAAGAAGCAATCAGCTGTCGTCGACTTGGCCCGATGACCATCACCGTGCAGCGAGGGTGTCCACAGTACCTACCACGAATTCCCAAGTAAGGCTCTCAGGCGACAGGCGTGTGTGTACGAGGTAGGTTAAGGCAGCTGGAGGTAGGTAGGTACGGATGTACGTAAGGGTATGCAGTGGTGTATAGTGCCAGGGGCCACTGAACTCCGGGTACGGACAGGCGCGAAAGTGGCACTACGCCGGGCGAACCAAAAATAAAATAAAATAAAAGAGCGAATGAGTAATGTTAGGGAAAAAGCCAGTTTCACATGGATGCGATTAGCAGGCAGATAATCCAAAGTTGGCGTGAAAACAGAATAAGAAAAGGAAAAAAGGCTATAGCTACCTAGGTGAAGATTACAACTCCTATTACCTACATCAGCCTAGGTACCTACCTAGGTAGTAACAGATCTCCTTCATTGCAGGGACGTCCTGTAAGTAGGAGGTTCTTGCGCAGTAGATACCCAGGTAGGGTCTCCAGCTCTGCATGTGTGTACAGAATCCTGCTAGCACAGTCCCGCCCAATCGTAGTGCTAATAGTCGCTTTCAGAAAGGCACCCGTACATCATTGCCTCTATTTCTACGCCAATTGGTAAAATCTACATACATGGACGAGAGGTACTTCCATCAAGCACTACAGTACTAGGTATAGCCAGGAGGAAAGGCGGGTAACACGGCCGTGGACTGTGTGGGACCGATCCATGCACAAATCTGGTAATGACTTTTGCTTCTCTCCAACAGTGAAGTTGTCTTCTTATTCCAATAAACAGTATGTATGGAAGACGGTGACACAACAGTGCCCAGTGCCTACTACCTAGGTACCTACCTACTACCTGGAACGCAGCATCGAAAACCCAAATCGAGGACAGGTACATTATGTTAATACCTCCTAGTAGGTACTATAATTGATAATAATACCAGATCAAATAGCTATTCAAGCTGACACTCATGAGACACCGCCTGAGGTTCGTTCACCTTGCAGGACCCTTGCGTCCCACATCCCCACAACCTAACTTTGTGGCGATTCTCGACATAGTAGAAGCCTACTTAGGTACTACAAATCTATGGTCGGTTTCGATAAACTGTTGATCCGGTTTACGGCCCGCTACCACCCGGGGACCATTGGTGATTACTTAACAAAGTCAGAAACTTTCACAGCTGTACATGTGGACTATCCTTCCAGACATCATCTCTACACTTCTCCCTCTGCCTGTACATTTCCGCTCTCGGGGTTGTTTACAGTACTATGTACATAAGTAGGGAGGGAGAAGAGACATTCTGTCGGTCACTAAACCTGCAGGCTAATCCGAGTCGCTGTCTTGGTATTGCCTGTTTTACACCAAAGGGTGCGAGATCTGCCACACTGTTGCGTCATAGCACCACAGGTGCTTAGGCGGTCGAATGGACATCTCACTTCTACGTACGAGTATGTACACTACACTACCAACACTACCCTACAATACACTATATACGCAGTAAACAACATGCAGATCATCAACTCCTCATCACGGTCGGTTTCTGTTAGTAGCTAGGTAGGTAATACAGCAGTCACATTCGAAAAGACCCTTATCACATGCTACCTAGATTTCTGCTGATCACGGATCCCTTACCTAGCCCGCCCAAGGTCACACCGGCTACAATACCAAAACGTTCACGAGATACATGGGTAGAAGCAACCAGTGCCATTTCTAATAAGTATTTAATGGAGCCCTGGCCACTCTTTTAAACGATACTGGCGGCTGCTCTACAACGCTTCTCAGCTCACCTGAGTCATTCCTGCAAACGCACCCACTTCTATGCCTTAGGTAATCAAAGTCGCGCGCCACAGCCTGGCACGTTTGCAGCTGTGCAGTAGCTACAGCCCTTGTCCCTCTGGCCATCCATTCTCACGGCTCGGACAGGATCTGTAGAGCTCTTTTTCTATTTCAACCTATCTAGTAGCTAGCCCTAACTACAAAATGTGTATATTTAACTGGACTTAGCCATGTTTAGTAACCCAGAGGCACACTTCAAAATGTCGTTTCTCATACACAAGCTGTGTAAGTCCTCATCGCGTACGACTTTTGTTCTGATCAAAATCGGCGTTGTCACGAACGGCTGGCTCGCACATATAACGCAGGCGCGAGCTAATGGTGGCTATATACTTACTCGTCTGCCCAGTCGTTGCGCAGAGATTCTAATACCTTATCAAGTGTACCTACTACATTGGAAACGCTCCACGAGTTGTGGTTTTAATTGTCGTAGGATAGCAACAGGTGGCTTATCTTCCACTCGACACAGCGAAACATGAAACCCACCAAGCTCTCGGTTCGAGATCCGTTAAGGTCCAACTTCCACCACACCGGCATCCAGCACAATAATAAATTACATTAAATATTAATTGAGCTTTGGGGAACTAAAGGCTACCTGCCCTTTTCTTATATGCGTAATTGTATTCCTAATGGCTATTCTTGAACATGATCTCGACGTTCAGTCCGAGGTCTCCAAAAATCAAGCGCCTGGCAGGTGAAACGCTTCGGTGGATCTCAGATGACTTACATAGGATCGCAGAAGCAAAGCCCTAGCTCCATTTACTTTATTTCACCCAGCCTCGAAAAACTCGATGGCATGCAATGCGGCAACGTAGGACTATTACCCTGGCCGCATGCAGTAGGTACCTCCTTCCAAGTCTCGACACCATTTGCTGCTCTCGGAAGTATACTATGTATGTAGGTATCGGTATTTATAGATTGAAACTGACCAAGAGGCACCGCCTTAGTTCTGACCCACCAGCTATCTTGAGGGATTAGAAATTCTGCCTAGAAATCGCCCGCATCCCAATGCTCACTCATGGGAACGGCGGAGCAGACAATGGCTTACGCAGCCTTATGGCTGATTGCGTTTACGCTCAACCTGGGTAACTAGTATGGTACAGTATATTTCAATGTTAAGCGGAGAAAATAGCGATGAAACAGGTCAATTTGATAGCACTCCAATGCCCTTTTCAGCCAGCAGATGCCTATATTGGAATCTACTAGGTCGTAGCTTGGAAGCGTCCATTGGCATAAGTGATCTAATCGTGCATAATCCAACCATATACAGTAGGTATATACTACATAATGCTGTAGTTTATCTCGCATATGGAAAATCATGCGTTACCGGTGAGATCTTCACGGCTTTAAGTAGGTACCTATTGTATACACTAACGCTTCAGTTACTTCTGGTCCAAGATTCCGTTTCTCAACTCTAGAAAAATCAATTGGCTGCTGCAAACGGTGACATAAGATGAATTGTAATACCTGTAATGTATTTCTTGACTCGATCGATGTGATCGGATTGAGTCAAGTCTCGGAAGTTGGTTATTAATTCTACAGCGAGGTAGCATCTCTGGCGCGCCCACTAGGATCGGTGCCCCTTGCTGTTCTTAGTCCTCTTGCGGGCGAGAGTGGGGCTTCTCATTTCAAGAGGCAGCCATTCAGATCCGATGCCTAACCAACCCCAGCCTACCGCCGGCAACCGTTGCACTGAGGGCGGGCCTAATCTCGACTTGTCAGGTACCTTACCCCAGTAGAATCGCCATAACAACCCGCACCCAACCAACCCCCCCCCCCCCCAAGCTATCTCCTTTTACACTTGACTGTGCAAGAAAACACCTCTTACACCTCCTCCTCCTCTTCCACCCACACCCATCGCCGCTCGGGCTGCGAACGCGACCGTCGAATACGGCCTGGACGTGCTCTCATAGCGAACTCGACAGATTGGAAGTTGAAAGGGGGACGGGGAAGAAAGCAACACATTGGCATTAGCATTGTTGTTGGCATTGAACAGCGACTCCTGTACAAACACGACGTGCAGCGACGGCCCAATTTTTCGATTGCACCCCGAGCCAACGAGCCCAAGCGACTGGAAAGCCTGTTTGTGTTCAGCCTCGACTCAGCATTTGATCTACATCCGCATTACAATTGCGATAGTGTGTAAATTGGGACTATTAGCAAATACCACGGTGATATAGAGCCTTACATGTAGCGCGACACAACAGAATCTCGATCAAGTTGCTCGTCGCATAATCAGCTGTCAGCCCCCTGCCTCGAACCGTACGCACCACAACTCGATTACGAATAGTCGATCTGGTCTACAATTTTCTACAATCCGCAATTGACACAGCGGGTTCATCGCCCGCTCATATCCTCAAATGGGGAGCACTAAATTCGGGAATTTCGAGGTATGAATTGCGCCCGGGTGCTGGTGTCGTGCAAACTTTGATGGAGCTAGTGGGCTAGGATAGGGCTAACGACAGGCATTGGCAACAAACAGGACTTTTGTAAAGACTCGACACTTCCCGTATGCAATGTACGTGTGCTCCAGCTACGTTTCCAGAAGAATTGTATTGTTGACACCAAGCTTGCAGGTTCTGACCGAGAGTCACAACCAAATTGGGACATGGGGTGGATGTGTATTGAGAGGTATCCCGTTGTCATCCGGGGAGCACCTGGGTAACCTAGGTTCGTGCATGCGGGTCATATGAGAACTATGCCCATCTATCTAACAGGGCGACAGGTTCAATTCTGCTATGCGGTATAGCCATCGCAGTTTCGGCATTTCTAGTCTTTCGATCGGAAAAGAAAAGGGCTGCTGTTGGTCGAAGGTGCGAGGAATTGTTCCACATGCCACATATTTGCGAGACGTACTGACATTGGTATACCCAGGGAAATGCAGCTATTCTTGATTGGCTTCATTGTAATTGAGCTGGCCGAAATTTTTACTGTCGGGGAGTTTCCTTTGCCCTCCACGGTTCGAATCGTACGTGTTGCTCACCCATGTATGATTGGGAATTGAAGACTAATTGGTATGGCAGGCCTTCACTGGAATACACATTGGAACGATTATCGCAACGACCTGGATTCTTCTCATGAATGCCGTCGTTGGATTCCAGATCTTGGACGACGGAACACCTCTATCACTTGGTTTAATAGTCATCTCCGCCGCCATCCTTTTCGTTGGCACTGGTTACATCACCCTGGATACGGGGTTCAACTGGACTGGCGAGTTTGAGAATAGCTATAACCCGCCGAACCGAAACATTGCCCTCTACGTTCTCTATCAACTGGTGCCTCTTATCTTCCTAGTCGCTTTCTACGTCCTCGAAGCGGTCCTGGTCCTCCGCGTCCTCGGTGAGGTGCGACCGATGCTTTACTTGACGGGCGCAGCAGTCCTCTTTGCACTCGGTCAGATATTCAACTACGTTGTTAGCCCGTATATATGTGATGGCACGTCGGGCAAGATTGACGGGGCGCTGTTTGAAACCCTCTTCACCCTTCTGGCGGTGGTCATGGTCTGGGTATTCTGGTCCAGTATCACTGAGGACGACTGGCCCACGGCGGTAACACCGACGGGCTACGCTTAACTTTTCATCATTTAATTAACACGGCGCAGGAGTTCAGGTTTAGTGGCATACCCGATTGTTTTCTATTCACAGGTTACGTTTGTTGAGCGATGAACCTACCCAAGTCACAAAACTCATGTTTGGATTCTCATTGTCATTCATGATCTTTTCTGGCAGTACTAAAGCGGGGATTGGAGACCAGCAGCTGGAGCGCGACACGAAGTAACACGTGGCAATGTTGCAGGAGAAGTTGGAGAATCATGATGATTGAAGTATACCCCAATACGCGCAATTAATGTATATGACATCCTACGATAGAACCAAGATAGGTGCAAGTGGCATGGTCAGATTTTTTGTTGTATTTGCTACCAAAAAACCAAAATTTTATTTAGTTGTTATGTTTATCTCTTGCTCCACGCGCAGGAATGATACCGCCGCCATCCAAACACTAGAAGCAAATCAAATAGTAATACCTATTGGAGAACAAGAGGCGGCTCAAAAGTACCTACCTGGTAAGGTTAGATGGGTTATGTACCTATTCACAGCACCTTTCAGCTGCACATATGTACCCGTACGTTTATGGGAGGCAGCTACAGCTGAATGTACTGCGTAGACTTTAGGTGGCATTGAACGGGGGGGCACATACCCCAAGCAGGTGGGTACCTAGACATAGTGTACCTACCTACCTACGAAGTACATACCTTATGTAGGAACTTGAATTTAGTGCTGCAATTTGTCGAGATTCTAGGTACCTCTTAATACCTACCTACATATGTACCTACGTTAGCTACCTCAACCTCAATTTATAGTACATACAAGGCTGTGAGGTCGAACCTCGACGAGTTTCATAGCCTTGCCCTTTCTTTTTTTTATTTCAGTCTTCACAGTATAAGAACCGTCCCGACGCTTTCTCCGAAGGAAAGCCCTATTCAAGACCCGGGGCACCCTGCTGTCGTAGATGTCGTCGCACTGTCACCGACCCTAGTCACCTAGCTCTCCCTTCCGTCGTTGGTATCGCTACCAATACGCAATACGTCGATGTACCTACGGGATCCCGGCGTGGCAGCGTAGCCTCTATCCCTCTCACGACTGCAAAGGATAACCAGGCTTCTTTCTCGTCCAACCGCCAAGCCACCCTACCTCGCATTGTGCAACTAAAATGGCCGATTCCGACGGAGACTACCAGGCAGACGACGCCTCCGAGGATGAGTTCGGGGATCATCAAGTTTCCTCCGGCACGCCGCTCGATCCACGGTCGCGTGCCCGTTCAGAGAAACCACATAAAGGAGGTCGGAAAGGCGGCAAGGCTGCATGGGAGGATCTTCAGCGGTCATGGGACGTGGTTGTCGAGGATGCGGATGGGACACTCGCAGGCACCATCGAGGGTCTTGCCGAGGCACAGAAGCGGGCACGGTTACTGAAAGACACAACACCCTTGCAGCGTGGCATTATACGGCATCTCGTGTTGGTTTTGGACATGTCATTTGCGATGCTCGAGAAGGATCTACTCCCCACCCGCCACCAGCTCAGCATGGCCTATGCTTCGGAGTTTGTGCGCGAGTATTTCGAGCAGAACCCCATCTCGCAGCTTGCCGTTGTTGGCATGCGCGACGGTATCGCGGTGCGGATAAGCGACATGAGTGGAAACCCGGGCGACCATCTTGAGAAGCTCCAGGATTGGGTCAAGCAGGACCCGCAAGGAAACCCGAGTCTGCAGAACGCGCTGGAGATGTGCCGCGGAGCCCTCTTGTACGTCCCGATCAGCCAGAAGAGTAGTTTGTGAAGGTCGCCTACTGACCTAGTGTGATATCTACAGCCACACACCTACCCACGGCACGCGCGAGGTTTTAATAGTCTACGGTGCGCTGATGTCGAGCGATCCGGGAGACATTCACGACACACTTCAATCACTGGTAAAAGATCGGATACGGGTGTCTATAGTGGGGCTGGCAGCGCAAGTAGCTATCTGCGAGGAGCTGTGCTCGAAGACCAACGGCGGTGATACGTCGGGCTATAATATTGCCTTGGACGAGCAAAATTTCCGAGATCTACTCCTCGAGGTTACGACGCCGCCTGTCACGCGTACGAAAGAGCAAAGCACCGCTAGCTTGTTGATGATGGGATTTCCGTCGCGCACGCTCGCCGCGCCCGAGACCACCGACTATTGCGCCTGCCACCATAGGCCGACCCGCGAAGGCTACGGGTGCACGCGGTGCGGCGCCCGCGTCTGTCGGCTACCGGCGGAGTGTCCTGGGTGTGGGCTCACGCTCATCCTCTCCACACACTTGGCGAGATCCTACCACCACCTGTTTCCGCTGCGGAACTGGGTCGATGTGCCGTGGTCCGAGGCGAAGCAGTCCAAGTCCTGCTATTCTTGCTTGACGCCATTCCCCGACGTGCCAGGGCGAAGCGGGAGTCGCAAGGGACAAGAAAAGCCAGACCGGCCCACTGTCAAGGGCCTTAGCGAATCCGGTCGCTACGCATGCGAGGTCTGCCGTAATCATTTCTGCATTGACTGCGATCTGTTCGCACATGAGGTTCTCCATAATTGCCCGGGATGTCAGAGCGACACGAGAGGCGCGGCACAAAGTAGTAGTGACACAAATGGCGCGGCGATGGAAATCGATGCATGAAAAGCAGCCTTCGTCGTGTTTCCCACAACTAGTTCCTGTAGCATATGGGACACATACTAGACACTATCTAGATACCCTCAAGCCTCGACGGAAGTGCGGGTTGCTGGAACGACATCACATATATATGCGATGCTGGTCTGGAAATTGTAATAGATGGGGGAAAGAAGCATTTAGGCGGCATAGGCATAATTGCGGAGTTTGGAGTACGCGGACTCTGTCTGATGATTTCCGGAGAAGGAAAAAAGATATCACATCACTAAGTGACCTTACTAGGATGATGAGCTAGGTACAACTTGGGTACGATTAGCGGCTATCATTGTTGGCACTTCGTTCACATGGCTAGGATGAATCCGTCAAGATAGACCACGCGAAGAATCATATCCTAAGCTACTTCAATGTTGACTTGACATTCTTCTGATTCAATGTTGCTATGCTCACTTCACTAGACTAGAAACCCGTGCTTATCCTAATCATAAAATTCGTAGTTCGTCGTTCGCTATTATGTACATTAGGTAGTTTGGGTGTGACGTCTCTTATCACTTGCCCGGTAACAGGCCTTGGCTCGTCGTTACATACCGCTTCTCGGATATTGACGGCACGGCGCTTAATGAATGCTATCATCCCAGCTAGAGATAAGGAGAATCATCTTCGGCATCAAAATACCACACAATGCTTAACACTGCGCGTCTTCCTTTCTTGTATCCCATTTTACTTGCTTCCCTCGTTTATTTAGTATCATCTACAAGTTACCTCTCTGAGCCTGCTCGCGTTCGATGGACTCGAACAGGCTCTTGAAGTTACCGGCGCCGAAGCCCTCGAAGTCGTGGCGCTCGATGATCTCGACGAAGACGGTGGGGCGGTCCATGAGGGGCTTGGTGAAGAGCTGGAGGAGGTAGCCGGCCTCGTCGTAGTCGATGAGGATGTTGAGGCGCTCGAGGGTGTCGAGGTCCTCGGCGAGCTCCCAGGAGCGCTTCTCCGTCTTGAGGCGGTGGCGCAGGGTCTCGTAGTACGTGGACGGGACCGAGATGAACTCGACGCCGCGGGCGCGCATGGCCGAGACGGCGGCTACGATGTCGTCGGCGAGCAGCGCGACGTGCTGGACGCCCGGGCCCGAGTTGAAGATGACGAACTCCTCGATCTGCGACTTCTTCTTGCCGGGGGCCGGCTCGTTGATGGGCATCTTGACCATCATGTTGGCGCTGCTCATGACGATGCTGTTGAGCGCCGAGAACTCGGTGCAGATGGTCTTGTCGTCGACGCTCCAGAACCGGTGGAACGACAGGCACCGCTCGTAGAACTCGCACGCCGCCGCCATCTCGTTCCAGTTCTGGTTCCCCACGCAGTGGTCGATGCGCACTAGGTCGATGGCCGGCAGTGCCACCGATGACGGCGGCGGGTCTCGCGCTACGAAACCCGGCAGAAACGGCCCTGTGTAGTTCCGCCGCGAGATGAGTGTATGCGTCGTTTCACCGTACGTGCGGACGACGGCCGTTATAACATCACCCTCCTCGTCGTCGGTGCCCCGGGAGACGCGTGGCGGTTGCACTGAGATGGCGATGCCATCGGCCCCGGATATGGCGTGGTCGTAGACTGCCTGGACGTCGTCAACGTCGAAGGCAACATCCTTGACGGCGTCACCGTGACGCTCAAGGTGGGCGTGCATTTCTTTCAATAAGGCCAGCTCATCTTCTGATATGGGCTCCTCGGCAGGCAGATGTGCGTAGGAGCGGATGGGTGATGTGAACACGAAGCGGACGTCATTGTTGGCCACGACATATGAGGTGAAGTACCGGCTTCCAGTCTCTAGGCCCTTGTATGCTATTGTACGGAACCCGAAGAGTGTGTTGTAGTATGAAGCTGCCTGTTTTGCGTTGCCTACCCACCAGGTGATGTGGTCGTAGCCATGGAACTCTGGAAGGCCGGCCTGCACGGCATATCCGTCCGCATGGGACGGCAGTACCGTAGAATGCTGCGGAGGAGGAGAGTCTGTGATTGCTGAAGGGGCCATGACTGGTATAAGCTGAGTGTACAAGTAGTATGAGGAAGTAAGAGAGAGTAGAGGTATGTAGTGAAACTCGATCTACAAATACATGGGCTATCAACTACAATGCTCCCCACTGTATATGTAGTAGTAATTACTACGAGAAATAACTGACGGCACGAGAAAGTTAGTCGATTTATAATACATGAGAAAACGCCTCAAATAACAGTGTTCAATGCAACTATTGGTTATGTGATATTTGAAGATTGACATGACTCCTGAGCTAGGCGGATAACGAGGGTAACTAGGGGGACGGCTTGAATTCCGCGCCCTAAGCCCGCCGTCAACAACGGACATAGCCGCCTTGGGGAGAAGAAGTCCAACAAACATCAACTGAAGCGGATTGATGTATCTGTAGTGGAAATTCCCAGTACTGTGGAAGATGAATGAGGAGGCGAGGTACTTCCGGCCATTGTCGGCTTCCGTGAGACAAAGACGTCAATGGCCCGAGAATAGCCGCCCTGGTCAGGTACAGTGTACTAGTACGGCTCCTGAGTCGTAAGCCAACCCCCCAACATCGACGTCAGGTAACAACCGAGCGCACCAGTTCCGGCGCCACCCAGATACCGGGGAACAGCTTTGAGCGGATATACCAGGGAGAATGCTGCCTCTGATCGTGGGGACCCGATCAATGGGAGGCTGCAGAAGTGGTTAACACACAATGACGCGTATGCTATAGGTCAAAGGGCCCCTTCCAGAATGAACACTCTTCGTCATTAACAATAGCCCTCAGACATATCATTTCCATTTGTAACAAATTACCTTCGATTGTACTAGTAAATTACTGAATCTTTGGTTACCACAACCGTTGCTTTCGACTAAAACTGACGCCACTTGCTTGTATTAACAGCCCGTACAATCCTCTAAGCAAATCTGAAACTATCTCACCTCGAAGGAGTCGGCAGATATTTCATTATGGCTCAAGGCTCTCTCAGTCGCCGTGACCTTAACGTCCTGGAAAAGATGAAAGACCCAGAAGCTAATCCGCTGGCGGCTGTCATGGTTGACTCGAACTTGCCCAAAGATCCTAACGTCACAGATACGTTGGTATACGAGCGCGTTTCCCAGAAAGAGCGAGAGATCGTGTTGGCTATCCAGCAATTAGAAATGGAACTTGCTGGACTTAGACCTTCGACGTCAACCCATCCGATCGACGACTATCATCGATGCGTAGACGACCTCGGGCACCTGATCTCAGAGAACCCTCGATACGCTAGTGCGCGAAACAACAGAGCACAGGCGTTAAGAAGACTGTATGGGGATACGATGATCCTACCGGGACAGCTCGATTGGAAGGCACTCATACAAAATGCTGACAAGGATGATGCTTCCCAAGCCGCTCTGACGACATTGTCGGATCTGGACGAGGCCATTTCCCTTCTAACCCCGAAAAGTTCTTTCGTCCCCATCTCACCAGTAACGGGGAATACTCTGTCGCAAGCCCACACACAGAGAGCCGCAATTTATTATATGACAAGCAAGTCAATCCGGTCAGATGTGACAATTTCCCTCGGCGGGCGCAAAGAGGAGAAGTGGACCAAACTTGATTTCGAAAGCGCGGCATCTCGGGATTTTGCTCTAGGTGGAAAATATGGAAACGAAATCGCGAAGGCGTTGGCCGTGAGCACAAACCCAACAGCTAAATTATGTGGGCAGATCGTCCGGGAAGCGATGAAGAAGGAATATGGGCCGGCGTTCGCACAATGATCCCCCCAGCTTCATGATAATATTATATGGACATACCCAACTTGGCGAGGCGGAACTGCCCGTTTTGACGAAAACACATAATCGCTTTTTGTCTATATGCCTCTCTGTTGAAATGGTCACTATATTTGAACAAGTATGACGCTCCTGGGCCGAGGCATGTGGCACTGATGATTTGCTCCAAGGACTTTCAGTCGATTAGTTGAACCGTTGGGCTGGCAAATCGGTTGGTCGTGAAGATAGTGCCGGGGTACTAATGGCCTACTTTGGTGAATAGGCTTAGACGCCTTGGTGTGGAGGTTAGCTTCGAAAGAACGAATGAAGTTAGATGAAACACCTTACTTTGTGATGGACTCTATGGTTTGCTGGGTTGTTTTGCCCTTCTCCTTCTCCTCGCGGTTGATCCGGAGCGCAGCAGCTCCCAGGCCAATCACTACAGCAAAGATAGGGTCGGCCACGCGTGATATGATATAGGTTGGTGGCGCCATTTCTGATCGAGTAAACTTTTCACGTATGTTTGAAGAACCCAGAGCTATTTCAGACGGTTGATCCCAGTGTAGATACCAAAGAACAAATGTAACCCAGCAGCAGTGGAGTTGATGATGGACACGCGATAAGCCCCGAGGCCAGGTACTTACTTACCTATGTACTGAGGTAGGTCCTGTAGATGGCCTGAGATGTAAAGGCTCTTTATAGTGATATTCCAAAGGTCCTCGGCCCTGCCCCCCAGGTGGAGCCAGGTGCCAGTACCTAATGCACATATACAGCAGGATAGGTACCTCTACTCGGCAAGAAGGTCCCACGGGCATGGACCCGACCTTATCGAGCCACACACAGGAAATTCTGCGACCCCACAGCAAAGGCAAAATCTCGGTAAATTGCACCCACCACCATTTTCGCACCTTGAAGCTCCCATTCCTCTACGCCCTCGACCGGACGACGACCAGACTAACCACAACATCACCACAGCGAACTAAAAATGAAGTTCCTCAAGGTTGGCCGAGTTGCCATAATCACCCGCGGCCGCTATGCCGGTAAGAAGGTATGTTCATCCTACACTCATGGCAATGCACCGGCACACCAAGTTGGGGGAACTGTATTTGGCTGGAATGGGAAATTATCGAAGGCGTTCGAAATTGCTTCGGCGACACCGCGACCTTGACGCCGGAGGAGAAGACCAACAATGACAATTGCACCAACTCAGCCGTCCTCGCGCAGTCGCAGTCTCAATCACCACGTCGAAGGCCTTCGCTCTCGTCCTTGTTTTTGTTTTTGTTCTTGTTGTTCTAACCTTGCTCTCTCACCTTCAGGTCGTCATTATCCAGCCCGTCGACAACGGTAACAAGGTACACCCCTTCGGCCACGCTCTGGTCGCCGGCATCGAGCGGTACCCCGCCAAGGTCACACGGCGCATGTCCAAGACACGCCAGGAGAAGCGGTCCAAGATCAAACCCTTCGTGAAGGCCATCAACTACAACCACCTGATGCCCACACGATACACACTCGAGCTGGAGGGACTCAAGGGCGCCCTGACGGCCGATACGTTCAAGGAGGTCAGCCAGCGTGAGGACGCCAAGAAGAACGTCAAGAAGGTCCTCGAGGAGCGCTACACCAGCGGCAAGAACAGATGGTTCTTCACTCCTCTCCGTACGTCCATGCCTCACCGTCACCGCAAAGCAAGAAAACAGATAGCTAACCACACTCTTCCATGTAGGATTTTAAGCTTATCACCACCTCTGCGTCATCTGCTTTCCGCACGTTTGGTCTTTTTCGGTGAAATGGGGAAAGCTGGGAAATGGAGAAGGGTCTGGTCTGGTACGGGATGTACATTCACATGCATCACAAATGGCAATTGCATTTAGGGACAACAAAACAAAACGAGAATCTAAAAACCATGCCAAAATATCCCTGTGCTTCCTGCCGAGACCCTTCCCAATGAGGAATGACGATACCATGTGTGAGAGAACAAGAATAGCGCCAATACCGAATAGTGAGAAGAACGAATGACGCATCAGATGAAAACGTGTACTTTCCGCTGGTTCTTCTATTAAGTGACGCCGTGACTTGCCCCAGTTGAAATCGTGGAATAAGCTAAACAACACGCACCAACCCGAACTTACGCATTTCTTAGGGATGAATTTCAGACGCTGGCAACACTTGCGTGTGAAGCCCATACTATAGCCAACTCCATGCATTCCCTCCCCAAGGGCATCTCGGGGTATTTCGGCCACCTAACAGCATGCATTGTTTGAGTTAGACGATGCAGTCTGTAATTATCGAAGTGGATTGCTTCCATTATATAGACTATTAGATGTGCCTAGGTCGCCGCTAATCCTGTCATGAGATCTCTTTTACCACATCAACCAAAGCTACATTTTTGACAGCATGATGGTCAAGAAGGAATAAAAAATGACAACAAACATGCACATGAATCATTTGTAACTATAAAAAAACCCCTCCAAAAAGAGTGATATTAGCGAGGAACTAGCCCCGGCTATTTATTGTTCGTCAATCAGATCTAATTCCTACAGGTTTCTGAATACATGTGCCTCGCAATCTATCGGAGCAAACCAAACCCCCAGTCGTGACGCCATCCCGCCGTTCTATAGTTGATCCAGGACGCAACCCCGCCTTTCTGAGTGACGCCCCTCTTTGTAATAGTCAATAGAAGTTTAGATCTCCAATTATTTGTAGCGAGACCTACTGAGCAGAGCTCAGAACGACATCGATACGGAGAGGTAATCTTATTGTTCTTCTCCCTATGGCTTATGCTGATAGCCCGTTCGATGCCCCAACGTTATGGTAGAGGTCGGCCGGATTGTCAAGCTATTTTTGTTTTATGATGATACACCCAGCTTTCCGGCGGCACTACTTATGTACTGCGATGGGTCATAGTCAGGGGCATAGGTGGGTGCCAGACCGCCAAACACAATGAAGACAAGCAGTACAGCGGCACCGACGACAGCCACCTTGCGAAGGGCCGGGCGAGTAGAGCCAAACTCAGCCCACTGTCGGCCAGCATCGCTAGCGTAACCCTTAAGGGCCTCACCACCCAGCTTGTAGTAGATCATACCACTTAAAGCAATGCTATATCCAAAGGCCTGAAGGCCGGAAATGGGTGTAGCCCAGATAGCCATGGACGCAAGGACGAGGAGGACATCCTTGAGGACACCGCATAGAGTCATAATGACAGCGGATGTCTTGCCAATCTAACATCGAGAATTAGCTCAGGTTCCGGTTAGAGCGACGTCTATTCTATACTTACCAGGAAGACAACTGAAACGTTGAGGAGGAATGCACAAAGGCCATTCAGGAAGAATGTCACCAGACCAACATTGTAGACTTCACCCAGAGAAACTCGGGGCACTTCCCAGATTAGGGCAACCACCCCATTCATAGCTGCGCAAATGGGCGCGAAGTAGTAAAGCGAGACAAGGGGGTCCATCTTGTATTCGGCAGAGCTGAGGAGAGCCTGCACCAAATTGAGACGGATAGCCTCGAATAGAACCCCTCCAAGTTGGTATAGGAAACCGATCCAAACAAACTTGATCTCGCCAAACGAGGCGATGACGACGCCAACCACGATAGCTGAGACATTCGCAAGCTGTCTTAGATTCACAGGAGCAATGCCCATTGCCCAGCTCGACAAAAGCACCGCGACAGGAGTAGTAGCCTGACGTACACCCAAGTCAGCATTGTGATTCGTTATTTATATTTTATCCTTTCCGTACCTTGATCATCTGAATGAAGGCGACGCTGAGATAAAGGTAGGTCAAGTTTCCGCAGATCAGACTTAAGCTGAAGAAGACGCCGATGGGGACAATGGCGCGCAAGTAAACGCGCCCTGTCATCTTAACAGCCTTGCGGCCATCGAGCAGCGAGGTATAACGAGCCATCAATTGGGTAGCGACAGTGGCAAAGGACAGATGGTAGGTTGTCAGGATGACAGGATAACCTAAGAACGGTCAGAGACTATTCCACTGCTGAATTCCAGTATTGTCGTCGCTTACGGAAGTCCAGACTATCGAGGATCCATTTGTTGAACAGAATAACCGAGGACGAAAGACTGATCCAGGTGCTGTATCGGTCGGCCGCCGTCAGTAAACGCCTGGAAGCTCACAGCTCACGGTTCAAACATACATAACATAGAGAGCTGGATGGAAGACTGGCTTGGGGGGTTGCGTCTTCTCGGCGACAGCGACGTCGGTAGTAGATGTAGGCAGCAGAGGGCCCTTAGCCTCTCGCGGGCTCTCGCCAGACACGCGGCTCTTCTCGTCAGCCATGGCGATGCGATGGAAGGACGGAGAGCGTTGACTAGAAGGAGGGAAGAAGAGGAACAAAGACGTTCGCCGAACCTAAGGAACGAGTGACAAGGCGAGGTGGATTACAAGCAATAGGTGCGATATCGAGACTGTCGTTGTGAGAGAGCAGCGCGACCTAAGAAAAAGAAGAGACAAGCCAGGTAGCAAGTTACTAGGCTGGGCGAACGAGCTTGGCACCTTCAAGTTAAACAAAAGAGCCCTTAAGAGGCGCAGTAGCAGTACACTAAGGATGCAGGCAAGCAATAAAGTGCACAGTACAAGCCGTCTCAGACATTGCGGCATCGAGGGGCAACTCAGGCTCAATTCACACTGTATGTATGCACCCCCGACCCCCTACCGCCTGCGACTACCTAAGGTATGTACCTACTTAAGGTAGTACAAGGTAAGCCTAGATAATCTTTATGCGGAGCCTATTGGCAGGACGTTCATTCGCAACCCTCAGCCTACCTACTGTACTATAGTCTCGCGGAAGACGCCACCTATAAAACGAGACCCCTCAGAAGCGCCCTAACTAGATATGTATGTAGGTAGAAGGTCTGAAAGGTTCTTCACAGGCTCAGCCTCCTTTGAATAGCGCAGTATCAAGATCCGATCAGCGACTGTACCATTCAAACACGAACGCCGCTACCGACTACCTACTACCTATGTTTGTATTCTTAGTACCTACCTATGTAGATACTGTAGGTAGGTAGTGTACAGTAGTACTAGGTAGTAGGGGCTTTCAGCCACAAGATAAGGATACGACATCCCTTTGCAGGTCAGTACTGCAAGAGAGTATGTAGGTAGCTGTTGTGCTCGAGGAGGACAAGATCAGAAGCTGAGACTTCCATACTCTATTACATGCCTCACCACCTAAACACATCAATACAGCATAGTCGACATGGTGTCGTTGAGCACCGTAGGTGAGGTTTATACATTAAGAAAGAGAGTAGTAGACTGCACAGGTAACAACCTTCACTTCTAATTACGGCTACGGCCATCCAAGTTGTATACCTACTAATATCGAACGAGGCTGTTGGCAACATGGGCTGCTAGTCTGCCAAGAAGGCACCAGCAGCAAAAACGGAATCCTCACATATGACGTAAGTGTTTCAAGATCAGAGCCTCTTCAGGTCCCTGTCCCTCCTTGCATGCTTATCTACAGTACACAAGTAGCGGATTGTAGTCAAGCGGAAGTCATAACTTAAACCCTATGTAAGTCGGGCTGGCCTCTTTGGATTCGCTATTTAGGACACGGAACTCCCTGGTCGTCTAAGTAGGTATACTATATATCACCTAAGGTAGGAAAGCGGACGCCTGCTAAATAAGCTTTGTTGTTGGAAGGCTACCTAACTTGGGTCCCTTCTACCTACATGTACCAAGGTAGTCTAAGGTTTGAGTAGGTATGTAGCCGATCTCTCGACGCTGAAAATCGACTTTCAAGCTTTGCTCGACGAGGCAATCACAACCAAACAATCAAATCTCAACTTAGAAAGCACAACCAAACGTGTACGCAATTACTGGCAGGTAACATTATGGATTATTACCAGCGGTTCGTATAATCCAGCATAATTATATCCCGTCCCCGGCAAGCTTAGAAAACACTTGCAGCGGCCCCCCATTATTTCTAGGGCTTCTTATCGCTCGGGCCTGTGATCATCTGGTCAAGTTTTCTTTAAACCCCCCTTCTCCTGGAATAGAGGCATGTGATACTGTCGTCTTCCGATAGTGCTGCTATACTCGGACTTCATGTTGTGTATCACCCAACTGCTGGGCCTTGGCACTTGATGTTCTGGGGGGACCGCTGTTGATATGTAAAATGTTGGCTGTAGGTTTTCTTAGTAGGTAGCTGCTCAGCCTGTTTTGCCATGTCTAGCTCATCCACATTGTGCCAGCTTTAGGTACACTACAGTAAAAATCGAATCCGTCAACGGAACGGAGCCATGCAGTCTGTTTGTCCTGACTCGAATCTGTTTGCTCGTCAAGATCAGAAATGGAGCACAGTGCTCTATACCACCATACGGTACCTGTCCAGCGCACGCATGTCTGCGGGTTGCAGGAGATTTTTGACGCAATCTGTTAAGGGTCCGCTGTTGGCAGCCGGTGGAGATAGGCTAGGTATCAACCTGAAACGATGGGTTTGTCTGAATCCGTCTTGTAGATCTTGATGATCTCTTATTTTGCGGAGCTGCCAACCGCCATGCCACCGGACTCTGCGTTGCAGTGAAATCTGATATCAGCGACAGAGAAATCTTCGTAATTTGTTGAGTTTATTAGCCACTCAGCAATTATAAAGTATTGTGCTGCTTTGATATCCTTTAGTAATGTACTGAAGTGGTGAACGGTGCGTCAACCATGTTGTCCACCGTTTCCCTAGTACAAGGTGGTGCAGCAAGGATTGTTGCATCATCTCATCTGCCGTGCCATTATCGGCAACAGACCAAACCCGGACAACGAGTGGATGGTTGGGATTCTCAACCTCGCAAGCCACCCTGGCGTATGTACAGTTGGTGGACTACGGAAAAGAACGACACGAAGACTACATAATACTACTACAAGCGGTAATTAGAGCTGTGTTGTGGTAAAAAGACAGGGCGGTAGGACAAGGGTTTGCGGATAATAATGTGATAAGGGTTTTGACGATCGATACTGCAATGCGATTGATGCGTTGTTCACCAACCTGTCAAGGCTGGCTTGCGTGGATCCCCGAATTACACATCTAGAAATCCCCAGACCACCATTCAAACAAACTACTGTACTTCTCGTATTCCGATAGATAACCCATTTTGATCCGTGCCAGAGCTGTATACGTAGAATGTAGTACGGGTTGCACCAGCAAGATTTCCGCTACAAGTCCTGCTAGCGCTTGGCCGGCGTGCCATCTAGTCAGGGTTGGCTGTGCCAATTCACTACATACCTTTAGTACTGCACAAACATACCTAGGCGCAGAACTTCCGCAAGTACCAGAAAACCTGCGGTACCGATTCATGGAACCCCAAACCAACATACCTGCTTGACGCATCAATCCGGTGTGGGTGGTGTTGACGCGTACCGGTATTTCATGTGCAAATATTAATCTTAAATTCTGAAATTGCTCGGGCAATGCGGTCGTCGATGCTCCTATATGTATTACACCGAGAGATGACATATTTCACATGTTGCTGGCGGTGTGTGGCAACCCCCCTGATTATCAGTTTCCATAGTTTTTAGTGTACGATCTCCCCCTTTATGGGCCGTCGACACCCCCTGACTACCTCCATAGGCGCGCAAGATCTCCAGGGCAGCTACCTACTAGTGGTTAGCGGCAAGAACACTATCTCGCCCTATGGTTGCCACCCGAAAAAAATACCTGAATAATACACGGTTGCTAGATGGGAGCTGTGGTGGAAGGCACCTACCTTGTTGTTTGAATTGTGGTCTATCTACGTGGAAGGGTCGAAGAAGAAAGAGGGGCAAGACAGAATCTCTCCTTAGTCAGAGTTGAAAGATGGGCGAAAAACACAAAATTGGCGATATAGAATCAGAATCATGTTTTTAATATCTACAGTTATACGTAAAAGTGTGCCTGTGTGAGGATGTGAATCTCAAGCATTGCTACCTATCACACGTTTGAAGGTGATCTTATAGGGCTTTGCCAAATCGGGTAAGCTACTTAGGTACTAGGCATACTACCTAGGTATGTATGTATACCACCTATATTATACTTCAATTTCCCACCATGGCATCTTATTACTAAGTTACACATATCAGATTCAGCAATAAGCCGGCAACGAGATGCCACATCCATCTGACCAAAAATAAAAGATACGGTTATTTAAATTAATCATGTCGATTAGGTCGGTAGCGTATCACCCAAGCACTAGTAGTTAATAGTAGATAGCGAAGATTACCTAGACCCCCTACAAGAGTCTTGAGACTAAGAGGTACCACACAGCAGACTAGGATACCAGCCAACAATTGCAGCCCCACACACTTTTCCAATCGAGGGTGTGCCCCTCCCCCAATGTCCCCTTCAGTGCCCCAAAAAGAGCTGTTTCTCCCCTTCCCACATGAAGCTTTATTCTTCCAATGCTCTAAATTCTTCGTTCCTTCGTTTTGTTATACGTCCGTATAGAGAACCCGGCCCTAGATCCTAGACTTCAGACATCATGGCTTCCGAACAAGTAGACGTTCTCATTATTGGCATGGGCCCTACGGGCTTGGGAGCAGCCAAGCGACTCAACCAACTCGTACGCTTCACACACCGCCTCCTCGAACAGAGAAAAGCAACCGTGCAACGTGGACTAATACTTGAGTAGGATACTCTGTCATGGCTCATTGTTGATTCAGACGAGAAAGCTGGAGGTTTGGCCTCGACGGATGTTACTCCTGAGGGTTTCGTAAGTAGCGGCTTCTACTGCTGGCTCGATCACTGCTAACCGGAATGCCTTCTAGCTATACGATGTTGGGTGAGTGATGCTATCGTGTAGACCTAGATTACCTAGGCCGCAATTGCAGCTCTGGTGTTTAGTAACAAGTTGTCGTTGGAGGCAATGGCCCAGCGCCAAAATAAGATTCACATTGTTCCCCTACGGTGTCCAAGGCTAACTCAATTGTTCCGTAGTGGCCACGTTATCTTCTCGCATTACAAGTACTTCGACGACTGCATCGACGAAGCCCTCCCCAAGGAAGATGACTGGTCCACACACCAGCGCATTTCCTACGTCCGTTACAAGGGCCTCTGGGTCCCCTACCCTTTCCAGAACAATATATCTATGCTGCCTAAGGAGGATCAAGCCAAGTGCATAGACGGTGTGATTGATGCTGCTTTGGAGGCTCGTGTCGCTACCACAAAACCGAAAGACTTCGATGAGTGGATTGTGCGCATGATGGGGACGGGCATTGCGGATATCTTCATGAGACCATACAACTACAAGGTCTGGGCTGTTCCCACGACAAAGGTTTGTGGTCTGCTATCATTGCATGGTCCTCGTCCTCTAACATAGTGTTCAGATGCAATGCCAATGGCTTGGTGAGCGTGTTGCCGCACCGGATGTTAAGACCGTGGTCAAGAACACTGTTCTTGGCAAGGTCGCCGGCGGATGGGGCCCCAATGCTACTTTCCGTTTCCCTACCCGTGATGGCACTGGAGGTATCTGGATTGCTGTCGCCAATACTCTACCTGAGGAGAAGAAGCGATTCGGTAAGAAGGGTACAGTCACCAAGGTTGACGCTGAGAAGAAGATTGTCACTATGGCAGACGGCACAACGATTGGCTACAACAAGCTTGTTTCGACCATGAATGTTGACCAATTGGTCGAAAAAATGGGTAACCAGGAGCTTGTTACCCTGAGCAAGGGCCTCTTCTATTCTTCAACTCATGTTATTGGGGTCGGTATCCGCGGTGAGCGCCCTGAGCGTATTGGTGACAAATGCTGGGTAAGCCCGTTCGCACGAATGCATCAATTTCCTTGGACTAATGGAATATAGCTTTACTTCCCCGAAGACAATTGTCCATTTTACCGGGCCACCATTTTCTCCAACTACTCACCCTACAACCAACCCCAGGCTGATGTTAAGCTGCCCACTATTTCCCTTGGAAACGGCAGCAAGCCTTCGAGCAGTGAACCCAAGGAAGGTCCATACTGGTCCATCATGTTGGAAGTTTCCCAATCCAGCATGAAGCCCGTAGATGAAGCAAACATCTTGAGGGACACTATCCAGGGTCTTGTCAACACAGAGATGATTAAGCCTGAAGACGAGATTGTCTCGACCTATCACAGAAAGTTCGATCATGGATACCCCACACCATCCCTCGAGCGTGAAGGTGTACTGAAGCAGCTGCTTCCGAAGCTGCAGGATCTTGATATCTGGTCCCGTGGCCGTTTCGGGAGCTGGAGATATGAGGTCGGTAACCAGGATCACTCATTCATGCTAGGCGTGGAGGCGGCGGACAACATCGCCACCGGCGCCGTCGAGCTGACCCTGAACTACCCCGACTTTGTCAACACCCGGCAGAACACTGAGCGCCGTCTCAACCAAGGCCCTCTGTCGGCCAAACTTCCCACGCGGGCAAAGTAGATCAACAGCTTGTGTGCATTTTACGAGAATGAGCGCTTTAACCATTTTGGAACTGGCGCTTTGCAAAAGTTCAACGAACTTCTATGGAGTTTAATGAGGACATGCCGGGGTACGGAGCGATAGTAGATGATATGTCGGATATTGCTGGTTTGAAATTTCATAACGAGACAGTGAAAGACATTTCACAACTAGTCTTGCGTCGGTAGACAAGATTATAAAAATAGATATAGAGTCGCAGTATTTGAGATTGTCCCTTCGTTGTGAACTGCCAAAGCCATGCAAAGCGACAACAGTTGGAGTTACTGACCGCCTTTTGGAACAAAACACTTGATGGAGACTCCACCATATTCTACCAAATCAAGCAAAAGATGATTTGCAGCAGGTCCCTAGGAAAACCTACGTGGACCCCTAGACAGTTGCTCAGGTACTTACAAGTAACCCAAACCACCGGGAGATACTTTTGATTTGGTGGGTAACTGGCAATTGTATAAGTAGAACTAACCACATGCAACCCTTAAAATCCCGGGGAAGGTACATATCCATCCTTTCTTTATTAATGAGTGATATGCGAGTGCCGAAGATTCATTTCGCAAACATTTTGTTTGTGGAGCGCCTCTCAATAAATACCAGCACGTTAGGTAGGTAACGTTAAGTATTCTGCTTGTACAAGGATTTTAATGTTCGGTCTCGAGTTCTAGAAAAAATGAATGACTTTTCACTTGCATTCTGTAGGTATAGTGAGAGACTAGGCACCCTTGTCATGGGATCCACTATTACATCATCTGCCCAGTCATTGGCAACACAAAACCATGGCGCAAAACCAGCGGGGGCCTTGATGGGGATGGGTATTTACCAGAGTGATTCACAAGAGCGATTCGTACGTGGGTGGCGACACTCGAGGCAAACCACAACTCTGGGTATCCCCTAGTCAGGAACCAGAACACCACCTGCACTTGCAAATAGATCGGTCGCACCCGCATCAACACACATCATGCAGGGCCTGGCATATATATGCAGACCGTCAAGCTTCGAGTTCTATACATAGTATAGGTAAATATTGGATAAGGCTGGGGGTTTAAGGTCTGGCGGGGTTCAAATCGCTAGTGTGGATAGAATACTGTAATAACCAGAGCGGTTTTTTTCTTTTTCTTNTACCTCCTCTCCTGTTTGCCGATACAACTATACTAGGGCCGTCAGGTGATCTACTATAGTCGTTTCTGTTGCTCTTAAGGCACGAGTTCAGTCGCAGCCGCCTACGTAGCTGGCCCCAGATGTCTTCTTTCACCCTCCGCCTGCAGGAAAGACCAGCGTGTACCTACAAATAAAAAACGGGCTAGGCGCTGCACCGCTGATCAGTAGGTTAGGTACTGTAGGACCAGGTATTCCTTTCTCGTGCGTGCGCGACATCCTCCTACCTTTTACAGGCGGAGCAGCAGTAGCGGCGGCGGATCGACCATCGCCCGTCGCCCGTCCACCATCCACCGTTCCATCGAACCTGACTGCCAGTTGAGCATTCTGCGCCACGCCACCACTGTGACGCTGTTGCGTTATTGCGTTGTTGTTTCCTCCGGCCCACGGCGACAGCAGGGCGCCTTCAGACTTGAACACTCGAGGAGACAGCAGCCGCCATGCAGAGCATCGTGTCATCAACACCATCACCGTCAACACCCTGACCACGCGCGCCCTCACCCTCGCCCTCGCCCTAGCCTTCGCCTTCGCCTTCGCCTTCGCCTTTGCCCTCACCCTCAACCTCGCCGTCCTGCCTCTCTCCCCTCCCCCCCTTCTCTCTCCGCCATTCGCGCACTAGTCGAGACAACCAGCTCTGTGTCTGCGTCAGTGTCCATCTCCGTGGCTCGGTCCCATGCCTTACAGTGATACATGATGGACGGCCCGGCCGCTCTGCCAGACGAGCAACTTGATCCGCCCGCCCGCATCTTCGAACGGCTCAAACAGCTGGCCGGCTATTCGTGGGACGAATCGAGCCGGCCCGTCCATTCGACCTATGACAACTGGTACTTGGAGATTCTCTCGCGGTCTGCGAACGCTGATACTGATGCTAACACGCTTCATCTACATCAGGCATTTCTTCGGTACTCGCTTCGTCTCTCACCAATCCTCAACTACCACAACCGCTCCCCTACAGACTTTACTCAGTACATCTACTTTTCCCCGACTGAGTCCGAGCCGCAGTCTACCGCTCGAACCTCAGCTCTTCCCAGGACCCAGGAGCGACGGCAGAAGCGACTGCAGTGGTGATCGTTTGGCTGCTTCGCCTCCCGCCGTCTCCGCTACATCGGTCTTCGATGCGCCCTTCGGCTTTGACGAACAACCGGTTGTGGCCCGAGTGTCCTACCATGTCTTACGCGAGGAGCGGTCTTTCCACACATCAAAAACCCTCGTTGCTACTGCTGACCCTAAGGGACTCCATAATGCCAAGCCCATCGACTTGGTCCGCCTCAGCCCTCAGCTTAGCGATCGTGGCCCAATCATTGTCGCAATTTATGAGCACCTCGGCCCTAACTACCTCTTCCGGGCTCTCGACTTAGGCCCCGCGTTTTATTATGCTAGAAAAGTTGACGATCGATTGGAGGCGTATCGCCAGCGTGATTTCCATCTCGAACCCTCCATCAGTCTGATGTACTTCCTAGACTTTGCGATTGGTGCTACCCAATGTTTAGAGTTGTTGCATCATCGTCAGGGAATTGTGCATGGAGAGATCAGGGCTGATGCCTTCCACTATAATATAGAAGCCAATCAGGTCAAGCTAGTCAATTTTGGCTCCGGGTTGCGCTCCTTCGAACATGGACTTACCAGTATGGGATGGTCGACGCTTTCTAAGGAGCTTGGAGCGAAGAACAAGCTCGTCTATATCAGCCCTGAACAAACAGGACGGATGCCCGCCGAGCCGGATACTCGGACTGACATCTACTCATTGGGTGTTCTATTCTGGATGCTTCTCACACAACAGCCGGTCTTCACTGGTGCCACACCGCTAGATATCGTGCAGTGTGTGCTAAATCGCCGGATACCAATGGTGTCTAACATCAGGAATGATATTCCTGAGGCTATTGGACGTATTATCCAGAAATGTACGTCCAAACATATTCCGGATAGGTACAATTCCGCCAGTGGGCTCAGGTATGACCTCCAATCCGTTCAGAAGTTGCTCGAAGTTGGTGACCAAGAAGCGTTGAAGAGTTGGACTGCCGCCTCAAAGGACGTATCCTCTTATTTTATGCTCCCTACGGCCATGGTTGGACGTGACAAAGAAAAGGAGGAAATCGTCCAGGTTATTGAGCGAGTTTCAAGGTCTCAAACTTTGGGGAAAAGATACAATACCTCTCATTTTTCAGATGCCTCCAACCATACTAGCGACCCATTAGACACAATCGATGCGGCTACCGAGAGCGAGTACTCTATCGAAGGTGGGCACATTTTAAGTCAGTCTGATAAATCAGCCTATTCTACAAATCGATCGACAAAGACATGGGACAGACACCCTTCTATATCTGCTGAAACCAAGAGTGGGATAGAAACCATCATCGAACGCCAGATTTCGTCGAAAAACACGCCTAGCGATACCTCAAGTAGAGTCTCGAAACAGCTTCGCTCAAAGTATCGAAGGAGGGGCTATTGTGAAATCGTCACGATTGAAGGAGCCGGAGGCCTCGGAAAGAGCGAGCTTGTGCAGCAGGTCCTTGTGGAAGCAAGGAGAAGAGGATATTGTGCCACGGCAAAGTTCGACACCGCCAGGCGTACCGCATTTTCACCGCTCCTGAAATTGGTGTCGTCGTTGTTTAGGCAAGTATGGGGCGAGAGAAATACCGACACGGTTTTCCATACAAGTCTCAAGGACTACGTTCGACCTCTGTGGCCGAGCCTTCATCAGCTACTTGGGCTACCTGAGTTTCTCTTCGGAACTCCAGAACCGAATATTGCAAAATCGGTGTCCTCGGGACCAAGCTCCTCTAGCTCACGCAATAGTCTCTTGTCTTTAAGGAGACGGGGCTCTTCCGGAAGTTCTCCGCCAAGTTCCCAGCCACGCAGTCCTCATGTACCATCACAGAGTTCGCATGACTACGTACGCAGTGGTATCTCTACGAAGACAATCCGTTTCATGAATACTTTCCTAGACATTCTTAGAATCTTCTCGACTCACCATTTCATCTGTTTATGTCTTGATGACCTACAATTCGCTGATGATGAGTCGATGGAATTAATTACTCAAGTAATTGCTGCGAGGCTCAAGATGGTCCTCATCTTAACTTATCGCCCCCAAGAACTAAACCCTACAAAACTGTACAAGATATTACATCCGGTAGAAGTCGAAGGTAAGACATTCTATTTCCTGTTCTGTCTTTCCACGTATTAAACTAAGATGCCATAGAACTCCCGACCGCCAATTCTTCCAAAGTGACCAGAATCGTCTTATCCCCCTTGACCGAAGATGAAATTGTGCGGTATGTCGGTTACACGCTTTGTCGTCCCCCAGAGGATGTAGCTCCTTTAGCACTCATTATTCAGTCCAAATCGGCGGGAAATCCTTTCTATATGCGGGAGATGCTGAATGCATGCTACCGTCAAAAGTGTATATGGTATGATTATCGCGAGAGCCGCTGGCTCTACGACTTAGACCGGCTTTTCGAACAGTTTAAGAGCGACCATGGTCATGATGTCTTAGACAATGACTTCATTACTCGTCGCTTGAATGAGTTACCGCCAGCATCGCGTAGGATATTGGCGTGGGCAGCACTATTGGGCAGTTCTTTTTCATTTCACCTGGTCTGTGAACTGATGAGCGGCGAGTTTGGTCACGCCGATGATGAAAGCACCGACATGCGAGATGCCGTGCGGCGCAAGGTGTTCTCGAAGCAAGATGCTGTAGCGGGATTACAAGCTGCGGTTAATGCCTGCATCATCGTCCAAGGAGAAACAGATGACCGATTTCGGTTCGCTCATGATAGATATGTTCAAGCAGCAGCAGTACGTTACCATGATGTCACGAAGTCTTTGACTCAAACATGTACCCTTACACAACACATGAAGGCAATCGTCGCTAACAATTTAGAAATTTCAGGCTCTGGAGGAGTGCAGCATCCGCGACATGCATTTCATCATAGCGCAAACCCTCATGACGAAGTTCAGTTCCGGGATAAAGGCGAGAGATAATACCGCTTCCCATATTTGCGAGTCTGTTGACATTATCAAAAGCCGAGTTCGGCATCGCTACCCATTTCGAAAATATCTTATGGAATGTGCGGCGACGGCCGTGGAAAATGGGGCAAAGCCGACCGCGGTCAAATATTACCGCCGTGCCATATCGCTTCTTCAACCAGATCCGTGGACCGGAGGAAATGAGGACATACATTATGATGAAACACTTCAGCTGTATCTCCGAGCAGCTGAGTGCTATGTTTACATGGGCAACCACAAAGCAGCTGAAGAACTAACAAATACTGTGGTTAAAAATGCTATGACCGCCGATGATAAAGCAGCTGGTGCCTTACTGCACTCCCGTATTCAGTTCCAGGGTGGCGACGCAGTCTCAGCGCTAGCTACTTTGAAGGAAAATCTTCAGCAATTAGATGTCCGATTTGACCCTCAGCCGACGTACGAGAAATGCGATGCTACCTTTCTAGAGCTTTCCCAGAAGGTTACGGCCATGGGCCATGCGAAAGCGTCTAGTTCCTATGACGGGGACCGGCCCGAGCAAATGACTTCCGGCGTCCTTCTCGGGGATGCTGTCCAAGCTGCATGGTGGAGCGACGCTCTCGAATTCTACAACCTCTCGTTGGCGTTAATGGACATGCACCTGAGAGAGGGGCCAATGCCCCAATCTAGCATGGCATTTTTGTATTTGGCCATGATTGCAATATCGAGATTTAATATGTTAGACTTGGCCTCGGCACTTGGCAGTCAATGCTCAGAACTCCTTGACGCATATCGCGATCCTTCGTCTGTTGCTCGAGGACACATGGCCTACTTGACGTTTATTAGCCACATAAACACTCCGCTTTGTGTATCGGTCACTTTTTGCGACCAGTCTCTCGACTATGCTGCTAGTTCTGGTGACCGGGCTTCGGTAATCCTCAGCTTCGGCCTTTCGGTGCAGATGAAGTTATTCGCAAGTGACAACGTCGTTGACCTCGAGTCTGTGTGCCAGTACTGTTGTGAAGAGATTCCTGGTTGGTATCAGGATACTAGGGGTGGAACTCTATTGATATCAGTAAGGCAAGTATGTCGGTCACTTCAAGGAAAAACAAATACAATCGACCCGAAGGGCGTGATGTCTGACGGTCAACACGACTCGATAGCTTACAAAGAGTGGCTTGATGGCTATACAAAAAATGGCGGCAGATCGATTCTGTTCTACGAAACCATAGAGATCATCCCCTTGTATCTCTACGGCCATTACGAAGAAGCGTGCGAGCTTGGGCGCAGATGCTTGGGCAAGCTTGACATGATCTGGTCAGCTCGCAACACTCGGACTATCCTAGTATTCTATGGACTAGCACGTGCAGGGCTCGTCTTACAAAAGCTAGCAGACCCGCGAACGAACACGGTGGACATGCGAAATGACATTGAAAACACCATTGCCGAGATTAAGATTTTCAGCCAAAAGGTCAAAGATTGGCAACTAGTGTCCAACGTCAATTATCTTGCATGGTCAAAGTTCCTGGATGCCCAGATTGCGGAGCTTGGTGGAGAGCATGGCTCCGCTATTCGTCTATACGAGGCCGGCCTGGATCATGCTTCGGAGTATGGTTTTACATTTGAGGAAGCTCTTGGAAACTACTTGATGGCTGGGTTCTTCATCAGGCAATCGGCAAGGCGGTCGGCAACTGCAGTGCTGAAGGAATCCATAGCCCTCTGGCGACAATTTGGGGCCTTAGGCATCGCCCATGCTATCGAACAGGATCACGTGCTTCTGCTTCATAGTCCTACGCCAAATCCTCGGTCAATCGAAGCAGCGGTCCAAACAGATTTCGCCGGTGACTCTGCATCTGTCACATACACAGCAGAGGGCGAAGATCTTCATCAAACGGTGCAACTCGCAATTGAAGAGACGAAAGAAACTCGAATGGCAGCATGGCGTGGATCAACAACACAAGCAGAACTTGGCGTTGGTCTTCCAGCACTCGATATGATTGATCTGCACGCTATTCTGGTTTCGTCACAGGTTATCTCGTCCGTCTTGCGGGTCGATGTTTTATTGAAGACAATGTGCGACGTCATATTGCAGACCTGTGGAGGATCTGTCACGCAAGCGGCCATTGTCGTACAAGATGATGAGAATAAGGACAGCAGCATTTGGTGTATTGCCGCCAGCGGCGACCCGGAAAAGGGCGCAACAGCTCATATGCCTGGACTGCCACTGATTGGCACGTCTCGAGTTGCAGAAAACGTCATCCTCTACTGCACCCGGTTTCGCGAAGTAGTTTTCATCTCGGATCTTATCACCGATGAGAGGTTCGGCAATGTTGCAGAGTCCTGGCTACAAAGGAACCCAACGAGCAAGGCGGTCGTTGCAATTCCAATTTGCCATGGCGCGAAGCCCCTAATTGGTGTACTGTACCTCGAGGGTGAGCCTGGATCGTTTACAGACAGGATAATCACCGTGCTGCAATTGCTGGTTAATCAAATAGGTATTAGCTACTCCAATGCCCTCGCCATGAAGGAACTCGAGAAGGCATTCAAAGAGAACGACGCAATGATTGATATGCAGAAGAGAGCACTGGCACAAGCTAGGGCTGCCGAAGCTAAAGCTAGGGACGCGGAAAATGAAGCCAAACGCAATGTTAAAATTGCTGAAGAGGCTGCCAAGGCGAAGAATATCTTCCTCGCAAATGTGTCCCATGAGTTACGTACCCCTTTGAACGGCGTAATTGGCAATTCGGAGCTCCTGAGAGACAGCAGCCTTAACAAGGAACAATTGGAGATGGCAGAATCTATCCGGGTATCGGCTGATCTGCTGCTCACTGTCATCAATGATATTCTGGACTTCTCCAAGATGGAGGCCGACAAAATGAAGCTATACATCATCGCATTCAATCCCGAGGAGATGGTCCGCGAAGTGGTTAGAGCAGTCTCGTACAGCAACCGAGAAAAGACAACAAAGAAGAACGTCAAAATTGTGCAGGATATCAATTTACCTCCCATGCTCATATATGGAGATCCTATACGTCTCCATCAAGTTCTCGGAAACCTTATTGGTAACAGTCTCAAGTTTACTGAAGACGGGTCCATCACCATCGGTGCTAGAGTTGATTCCGACTGGCCCGAAAAGGTGAAATTGACCTTTTGGGTTCGCGATACGGGCATTGGTATCCCTCCGAAACAGTTAGAAAAGCTTTTCAAGCCGTTCAGTCAGGCAGACGCGAGTACTGCTCGGAAATACGGTGGCAGTGGACTGGGGCTCAGCATCTGCAAGTCGTTAATCGAGACCATGATGAAGGGGGATATCAAATTAGAAAGTCAGGAGAATCTCGGTACCACAGTTTGGTTTACTGTAACATTCGACAGGGCGAAACCGGAAGTGTCTGCTGGTGATGTCCAAAATTTTCAAGTGCCACAGGCGATTGAACAGCCACGAAGAAGCCCTCAGCAGGTTAATAGAGACAACGCACCACACCCATACATAGATTTGACTGCTATCCCCAAGGAAGAACTGCGGCTTTGTATCGCAGAGGACAACCTCATCAACCAGAGAATAGCCATCCAATATGTAAAAAGGCTTGGGTACAAACATGTGGATGCGTATGAAAACGGCCTAAAGGCTGTAGAGGGGCTACGACAGCGAGCCGAAGAAGGAAAGCCCTACCATATCATTCTCATGGATGTGCAAATGCCCATCCTAGATGGTTACGAGGCAACCAAACTTCTACGCCTGGATCCCAACGAGGATGTAAGAAGTATTCTAGTCATCGCTATGACAGCGTCGGCAATTCAGGGCGACCGAGAAAAATGTTTAGCTGCAGGCATGAACGACTACTTAGCAAAGCCTGTCAAAGCTGAATTGCTTAGACGAAAGCTCGACACATACACTACCGAGCAGGCTTTGCCACCGACCCCCCCTGCTAGGCATGTACCAGATCCGATGAGGTCACAGCATATGAATACCGAGACTTCACCCTTCCCAAAGTCTCTCTCTCATACTAGACGGGCATAAATCCTCCATCAAATCACAAGTTGCTCTCAGACCGAAGACAGATGAATGATAACAGTCTTGATAGTGTAAAAGGCTCCCGCCCAAAGGTATGATCATGGAACATGGTCTACAGATATGATAGGTATAAGTTATCCCGTCAAGGGAGTAGAATAGTTAACATACGATCCTATGAGGGGTTGGGGCCCGCGTAAACGGAACGCGAGGATTATCAATACACTATAACAATAGCAATACTTAATATACGATAATTGCTCATTACCAGCAGTCCTGTGTTGGGCAGTAATCAGGTTGATGTCGTTCGTGAGAGTATGTTCTACAGTACAGCCATCTACAAAAGAACGATGTCTCCGTATTGGCTCCTCGCTAAGTTCGGGGCTGAATCCAGCTTGTCTTACAAGCATGCAAGCAAACGAGCATAGGGAGAGCAGGCATCGAGACAAGCTTGTCAGTCACATGATATATTACTATGTAGGTAATATGTCGCCTATCTGCCAGTCGGTGCCTAATCAAGCAGATCGACCGAAACGCACGCGGCGGCAGGATTCATCTCTCTTCCATCGCTTAATCTATGCTGTCTTACCCGATCGGGAGGGCAGAAAAGGTTGGGCTGTGGGAAAGGACTTACAAGGTTATATCTCGTCCTCTGGAGAAACACTGTATGGTACGTATTGGTGATTCGCGGACATACAAGACCGTACTATAGGTTCGTTCGATTGACACATGTGCAGTGTAGATAGGTACTGCTGTACTGTAGATGGGTTTGGGGTTGGACGGCCGAACCCTCGTCAACGCCACTGTTTCACACCCCCC
>NQIM01000324.1:0-48056 GCA_003426235.1 Xylaria polymorpha | reverse complement strand
GTAACTTGTAATGCCTCGTAATCGTAATTGTAAACCTGTAGTTCGAACCCAGCTGTAACCACGTAACCGTAGACTATAACCACGTAACCGTAGACTGTAACAAGCAAATACCTAAGTATAAAAAAAGGAACAATCGGGTAAATAAATATTTCTTTTGTAGTATATTAGATTTGCTTGTGACCGTTTTGTTACCGTGATCGTTTTTAAATTTGGAGATCGTTTTGAAGTGGAGATCGTTTTGACGGTATGATCGTCAAGAGAATATCATATAGCGGAGACCATTTTCAAAACCTGTGACAGTCACCGTGATCGTCTTGGCTAACCCCCCCCTTGCGCTAATGAAAGGAGGTACATAACTCCATTAGATACATAGAACCGTATAGATATATTGTTATATGAATATTGTTTCTTAATATGATATTCGTATTTCTAAACCGTATGTTTGCCCCCCATTAGAAGAATACCTGAGTCCCATCCATTCCAGTTGATCCATACCTATAAATCCTGTCCGTCCCAAACCTGCGAACCCATACCAGGCAATACTGTTCATACATTGAGGTTCCAATCGATGTTCTACGACACGCCTTAAGAGAAGTTATACTTCGCTGTGTCGTCGCCAAAGCCTTTTGGCAGCTCCGGACCCCACACCGATATAGGACCGACGACCTCGCGTGTCGTCTGAGTGTCTGCATTCACCAGATCTCCGTCGGCGTAGTGCTCGATCTTGAAGCCACTCGGATCTTTCCAGTAGTCAAAGATTTGGCTGCCGAGAATGTGTCGCCCAACACCCCAAACGCTTTCATGGCCTTTCTTAGCTAGATACTCATGGCCGATCAATTGCTCATCAAAGTCCGCGACTTCGTACGATGTATGGTGCATGTAGCTCTTCTTGACTTCCGGTGACGCGCGTTGCATGAACATGACATGGTGGTCGGAAAACTCCTTCCCTAAGTCGAGGTGCAAGAACGTGAGAACGTCAATGTTGGAGAAGTCCCGATGATACAAGACGTTTGATGGCACGAAGTTGAAGTTGCTTGTGTACCAATTGATCTCGGTATCGAAATCCCTGTATACTAATCCAAAGTGACCGAGCTTGTGGACTAACGCTGGACCCTCGCGGTACCGTTGGAATGTCCCTGAGATAAATTAGCAAGTTACTGTTATGCGGAAAACACAGTGTCGTCTGCTATCGAGGACTACCTTTCCGAAGCTTCTCAAAAGGACCGTTGTACGGTCCTTGTACCTCGTGGGTAGCTGATGGGGCCACTCCCTCGACTTCTCTTTCAACCTGGCCGTAGATGACATGAAATTTCGTATCGTCAGATCGATTAACTAAAATACTAAACGTCAGTCAATTTTTTTTATAGAGAATCAAGTCGGGTTTCGGGAACTTGTATACGCAAGCTTGTTCCGAAAAAGAAGCTTTAATAAGATACCGCAAGGCAAGAAGAAAACGACACTAAGAGTTCCTTACAAGTGATCATCTTTCCGCCTCCGGGGGCATCTGCAAGACTCGAGGGCGTCGCTCCCGGTAAAAGAGCCGCCTTCTCAAAATCTTCCTCTGATTTTGCCACAAAGGCAGCGCCTCCGAATCTTGGGTTACCATCTCGGCTCTTGGAAGCGACATAAACATACGGATCTACGCCGTAGCCTCTGAACCAAATTCTGTCCTCATCTCGCTTCGTTTCTACGAAACCCCAGTTATTCGCAAACTTGGAAAAAGCCTCCAGGTCCGGGTGTTCGAAGTAGACATGCGCAATGCGTGCCAGCTGAACCTTTGAGGGGTTGTTGGAGATTTCAGGGATACGCATGTCGGGCATGATGGATTCACGAATAAATCGGGGCAGTCTAGAAAGCGCTGATAGTAAGAGAAATGACATGATCAAAATTGATCGATGAGGAAGAGCCCCGCGTGGGTACGACAGCTTTTAAATACCAGCCCCTGCTTGCATCAGCGTAGGGCTGGTGAGCACTCCAGTGTGGGGAGTTGCTCCGCGGAATAACTAAGAATCAATCCGGGGAAACAGCGCGGCGCCGGAGCCATAAACCGATGAAACACAGTTTCAATGCGTATTACCGGTAGAATTGTCGGATTAAACTTGATAGTGACGCTAAATACACTTATAGTGTAGCTTAAGAAGCACAAACAATATACAAGCAGAGCCAGCCACTGGAAAACTTCCAATTCTAAACGTTTATATCAGGCGGTACGAGTTCAGGATTATCATTAACTAAGTAACTCTTAAGGGCTACTCTATGGATACTACAGAAGTCATCATTGTCGGTGCTGGTCCGGCTGGACTAGCTTTGGCCATTAGTTTATCGAAGTTGAAAGTAAAGGTCAGTAAGATACTTGGTTACAGGCGAGTGAAGGAAGCTTAAATTTTTTTTTAGTCAATCATACTAGAAAAAGAACTTGAAATCGCCGAAGACCCCAGAGGAGTCGCCATAACGCATGATGCAGTCAGAATCTGTTGGGACCTTGGGCTTGGTGAGGATATGAACAAAATTGGTCATGGTAAAACCCCCTTACTGCGACGTTGACCGCGATGCCTGCTAACGACGAGATGCCCAGAGATACCTCATTTCAATTTCCATAAGACCTCATTCTCAACTGGCCCGTTCTTCAGCGTCGACGCGTATCCGGATGGCTTCGGTCAGGCGCTCCCAAGTGCCATTTTCCAGATCCAACCAATGTTAGGTAAGTAACAACAGTCCTGCGGGAACTCTTCTCGTGCTTATTGAAGTAGAATTAAAGATGCGCGAGAAATTGGTCAATTCTCGGTATTGCGAGCTCCGATGTGGCTGTACCTTGACAAGGCGAAAGCAAAATGGCACTGACATTGTCGCTGAGTACACCAATGCTGAAGGGCAGCGCAAAACTATACGCGGCTCCTGGCTTATAGGAGCAGACGGGAAACGTGGGGTAGTCCGAAAACACTTCCTCGAGCCGACAGCGGGTATTCGACAAGTGGACAGCGCCTACAGATACGATGGAACCTGGGTAGCAGCAAACTTGGAAATATCGCTACCCACTCCAGAATCTCATCCCAACTTCCCTCTTTGGAAATTAGGATATACCCCTGCTGAAGTATACGATTTATTCTGGCCCATTGGCTGGCATTTTGGCAGTCCTCCCGGAAAGCCGCTTGCCGCTGGGCGCTTTGGACCGCACGAATCTCGTCTGTGGCGTCACGAATTCGCCCAGAATGATTGGAAAGACACTATGGATTCAGAGGAGCTTCTCTGGGAGCACCTTACTCCAATGATTACTCGTAAGTGTGATCAAGGAGCTAGAGCATTTCCTTCGGGGGAGGTGACGTATCCTCTCGATTGCATTGAAGTGCGACGTTGTCGGCCATTTCGCTTCACGCACAAAGTGGTAAACAAATGGTTTGATGACAGGACAATCTTGATTGGAGATGCTGCGCGTGAGTAACCCCTTGAATTTCCAAGTTACTGCCTATTCGAAGGAGCCTCTACCGCCACTTAATCTTTGTGTACTTTCGAATCTACTCATGTCTACAATTTGAATAATACTAACAATGAATCAACCTTTGAAGATGTCTTTCCACCGTTCGGCGGTCAGGGGATAGCGAGTGGCATCCGGGACGCGCAGCAACTAGCTTGGCGTTTAATGCTTTTGCAACGATTACCCAATGCGAACCGCTCTATCTGCGACAAAATCCTCGAAGCTTGGGCTCAAGAACGCACTTACAGCGTGAGTCTTGCAGCGAGCCTCACTAAATTCAATGGCCAGTTGTGTAACTACGGAGACTCGTGGAGTTTTTGGCTGCTGCGAAACATCAATTGGGCTATGCGGCAAATCCCATTCCTTCCCAAATTGCCCGACCCGTTTGCGGGAGCTGAGGCACGTGGCTTTACGAGCGTTGATGGAGGGTTCTTCTCATCCGAGCATGCCGGAGGAGGGCGACTCCCCCAAATCTACTTGTCGTCGCAGAAAGTCGGTCCGACCCTATCAGATGCAATACTGAGACCAGAGCAGACAGCTATGACACTCATGGTGAGAGCGGGAGACGGCCCTGCCAGCGATATGGCAGAGGCGAGAAGGGCTATAGATGAAGCTGAAATCAACGAAGTAGTTCTTAGCTACGACTCGATCAAAGTTGTCGGCTCTGAACAGTTCACGGGCGCCACTAGTAACCTGGAAGTATTCTACCCTACGCCAGTAGAGCGATTATCTAAGGCGGGTGTGTCCATACGGCCCCTATCCCCCTCGAATATATTCAGTCGGTTCAACCCTGCTACGAAATTCGTTATTCTCCGTGCGGATTTCTTCGCATTCGGCATTGCGAAGGACTATTCGGAGTTGGTGGCATGCATTACATACCTGAAGCAATGTCTGCACTAAGAAGCCTCACAGTTGCTATGATAGATGAGCCACCAAATGGCTCCGAAATTGATTTCTCCCCTCAATACTGTTTTTCTCTTCTGTGAATATGCTACCTAGGCCTCGTATTATAGAACACATTGAATAAACACTGTGCTTGTGAGATGTAGACTCAAAATGGAGCACTTTAGTGTGACATGTGTACCGAATAGCTGGATCCTACACCCGATACACTCGAGACTGCCTAAAGACCTACATATCATATATATAGTCATATAAGCGTGTCTCTATATAAGATTTCAAGTCTCGCCTTACCTATGTACTGCCTGATCATCCAAAATAGCTATACGAAAGCGAAAAAGGACAAGGAGAAGCGGGATCAGCAATTAGAGGTGAGCCTATTCGGAACATGTAAAGTATAGACCTGCTACCTCAGAATAACAAAATAACAATAAACCTTAGGAGGTTAGGAATAAGTCCTAACTATATCTCGCAAGCCGAAGGGGAAATACACAGAATCACGCTAAAGAGAATTGTATCAATAGTAGAAACACAACTAGTCTACTATAGTACTACCACCGTGTAGCCAAGGCTATAACAAGTCTCTGGACTCTAAGGTACAAGAAGGTCGCTCAATCGTTCTTTTTTCCATCTCTCTTAGCAGGTGACGGCGCATGCGAGTGTGTATGTTAGAAAACCTGTGTAGTAACTGCAAAGTCTTAACTCAAAAACAATCTTATTCTTCAGTTCGCCAATTCCAGGGACGGAAATCTCGACCACGTCGCCATTGTTCAGGAACTGCTTCGGTTGCATAAAGGCACCGACGCCGGCCGGAGTCCCGGTCATGACGGCCGTGAAAGCCGGGATCGTGGTGCCTGTTCAGAAGGTCCCACATATTAGCCGGTTCTCCACAAAAGGGGGAAGGGGAGGGGGAAGGAAATATGGGAATACACAAGTCACATACCTTGGCTCATGAAACTAAGTATCTTTGCCGGCTTGAAGACCATATCCTTCTCGAAATCTGCCTCTTGTCTCGTCTCCCCGTTGACCTTGAGCGTCATGGGAGTAGACAGGGTGGCGAACGCGTCACGGCTGACCAGCGTCGGCCCGACGGGCGCGAAGTTGTCGAAGGCCTTGGCGTAGAAGAACTGCCCGCCGCCGTTCTCCGGCAGCTGGAACATGCGGCAGGACAGATCGTTGCCGATGGTGTACCCTAGGATGGCGTCCGCGGCTTCGCTTTCCGTTACGTCTTTGCAGGTCCGGGATGTCACGAAGACGAGCTCGGCCTTTTTCAAATCTTGGTTATCAATCAAGCCTTCTTTAGACGCGCGGCTGGAGCTAGGGGCGAAAGGGAATGCGATACACAGTTGTGTGTTGGGGAGGGGGGGGGGAGGGAGGCGCTATGACATTAGTTCATGTTCAGGCCTGCTTACCTCGTAGTCCGGAAAACTCGCGGCGCAAAACTTGTTCATCACGATGTCCTGGCCGGGACTCGCGAGCGCTGCCGCCGGCTTCGTCCAAAGCGGCGGTGACTGGCTTACTTGGAGCTGAGAGAGTCATCGTGAGTGGCGAAGGTTCGGTCGTCGGCTTCTTCGGGATATCGACTACTTACGTTTGCTTCCGTGGCATGGCTTCTGTAATTCAAACCCACGCAATAGATAGGTAAATTATCACGGGGCAAAGGAGCCAGGAGCTATGTGGGAGATTTCTCGTAAGTTATCTTGCTCTTCATACTGGAGTTGGCAACACTGGCTGTTCTTACCTCCTTTACTGTTACCGTTTCCGTATTACCCCCTGACAGTAACTCTTCGAATGACTTGTACGCCGTGATCTGGGACCCAGGTAATGGTGTCTCAGAGGTAAGGTCCCCCAAGTCTGCATAATAGGCTTCGCCATTATCTGACTTAAAGTGGACAACTTTGGTGAAGGCACCCATGGCTATACTTTGAGCGGTGAGAGAGGTGGTTTTCTAAGGTATTATGAAATCCTAGTTGGTTTTTGGACGGAGAAGTATGTTGAACGGCGTAGGCCGGAGGACATTTACACGATCAAGGTCGGGTATCAAATGGGCAACTAGAACTGCTAAATCCTCCGTGAGATTGTCCGGTCGATAGTCTAGACCGCCGCCAGCATGCGTCATGCAATGCAAGTTCTTCCACATACTATTTAGGCGCAGATATTGTACTACGATCTCCTTGGATTTATTCAAAAACCCCTCAGAAACTCGCACACTGTCCCGATGTGCTACATTCTCCTGGCACTTGAGTTGCCCAATTAACTGGGCCTCCGGGGAGATTCGCGCCTCTCCGGAGGATCTCCACATTCACCCCGGAGCAACCTCAAATGCGATAATTTCTATTGCTACGGATATTCACAAACTGTGTTGCTCAATACCAGATATAATCGGTATATCTAGGGAAAACCTGAATAAATCTGATTGGCTTTTTCTATTCTATCAGTCTCCGCGCGTACCCCCCTTCATTACACCATTATCATCGTCGTCAGAAAGGGGCCTTATACATGAAAGGAGTGAAGCAGTGACATGCGAGACACAATTACGTCAGGAAGTAGTCAGTCATGCGCTGACAAAATTGACAAGCAATGAGCTTCTAGGTAATCCTGTTACCTAGAAAGTGAATTAAAACTATTCACATCACCCAATCCCCATCCATCCATCCATGTTAGCAGACCTTAATCCAACCGCAGTTAATTTCAAACCTTCCTATCGAATACCTACATCGGCCATCTCGATTCGCCTATTGTTAGCAGTTTGGCCTATCCTCGAAGCTCATCAGATATACTGAACCCCATTTTTCTTGTTCTTGGCGCGTACATACAAATGCCAATGCGCCACATGTCACTCAATCGTCACTAAGCCGCTATCCCCAAACCCCACCTACCTCTGCGCGCTCTAGACCTGGTCGATCGTTGATTGACCGTAGATCTTGAAGTATGTCGATCGCAGGCAAATCCTCTTGTCGGCTAGGCTAGGTCAGAATGTGGATGAGCTGTTGTTTGGTCTTGTCTCGGCAAGTCTTCAAGTTTACCTAAGAATGTGCTACAAGAAGCCGTGTTTGCTGTAAAAGCGAGTTGAGTAAGCGTAAAACTACGGACTAGGTGCCAGTGTGAAAAGAAATATGGAAGGCTTTTCACAACAAAGTTGCCATTATCTAGAAACCTCGAGTGTTGATGTACAGATCATTCATTCCGTGAAAATCATACAACCATGATATCATGCTCCAACGAAAACACACCCAGATCAGGATTGCCCAGTATTTGTTTTAACCATATAAGCCCAATTTAGAAAAGTGCGCCGCCTAGACGGATAGCAACCGACTTGTTTTGTGTGTAGTTGGACAGTGCGGCCTCTCCCAGCTCGCGACCAATACCACTCTCCTTGAAACCGCCGAAGGGAACTTGGTGATGTAACATGTTGTAGCCTTTTCAATTGTTAGTTTAAAAAGCGAAGAGAAAGGACGGGGAGTACGTACAGTTGACCCAGACGGTGCCTGCCTTGATGTTATTGGCTACACGGAGGGCCGTGTTTAGATCTTTGGTGTGGACGGCAGCGGCAAGACCGTAAGCGCTGTCGTTACCAAGCTTGATAACTTCATCCTCGTCCTTGAACTTAGCGATGGCGCAAACGGGTCCGAAAATCTCCTCTTGCATGATCTTCATGTCAGCAGTAACATTGCTGAAGATGGTGGGCTTGATGAAGTAGCCCTTGTTACCGTGGCGCTCGCCACCGGTCTCGACGGTAGCACCGCCTTTCTTGCCCTCCTCAATGTAACCCATGATACGGTCGAATTGAAGCTGGCTGACTTGGGGACCTTGGAAGGTCTTCTCGTCGAATGGGTCACCAACAGCGTTCTGCTCCGCCCGCAGCTTGAAGGCGGCGACAAACTTGTCGTAGATACCTTCTTGGACGTAGACACGAGAGCCGGCACAGCAGCACTGGCCGTGGTTGTAGTAGATGCCAAAGTTGACCCAGGAGATGGCCTGATCGATATCGGCGTCGTTGAAGACGATGTTTGGGGACTTGCCACCGAGCTCTAGTGTCACCTTCTTCAAGTTGGAGGCGGCAGCCGCCTTCATGATAGTACGGCCAACGAGGGTGGAGCCAGTGAAGGCAATCTTGTCGACATCCATGTGGGCAGAAAGAGCGGCACCGGCGATTCTGCCGAAGCCGGAGAGGATGTTTAGGGTACCGGCCGGGAAGCCGGCCTCCTTGACTAGGTCAGCGAAGACCAGAGCGGACAGCGGGGTCTGCTCGGCAGTCTTGAGAACGATGGTGTTGCCCGTGGCTAGGGCGGGGCCGATCTTCCAGGCCAACATCAATAGAGGGAAGTTCCAGGGGATAATCTGGGCACAAACACCGATCTTCATAGTCCTGTTAGCCTCTTGGCCCTAGAATATCGAGTATGTTCTGTAGAAGACAGACAAACTCACCGGCTCAGGTACAGTGTAGTGGAAAGACTCGTGGTCGACGTCAACGGTGTTACCGTGGATCTTGTCGGCCCATCCACCGTAGTATCGGATGCATCCAGCAACAGCACCAACGTCTCCGCGAGCCATGCTGATAGACTTGCCATTATCTAGAGACTCGACGGCAGCGAGGAGATTAAGGTTCTTCTCGACGAGGTCGGCTAGGTTTGTCAAATAGATGCCACGCTGTTGCGGTGAGGTTGTGCGCCATGTCGTATTGAAAGCCTTGCGGGCGGCAGCTACGGCAAGATCGATGTCCTTCTCGGTGGCCTCGGAGACGGAGCAGATGACCTCCTCGGTGGTGGGGTTGATGACCTCGAAGGTTTTCTTATCGACACCTTCTACCCACTCGTTGTTGATAAATCTGCGGGACGCAAACAAGAATTAGCTGCAAGAATACAGTAGCAGTGGCAGTGGCAGTGGCGGGACAGTCTCAGTCAGGCGTTGTAGACCAATAGGGCCACTTACAGTCCGGTGGGCTGTTTGTAAGCACCAGTGGCTGGCGTCTTCAGTTGAACGCTTAGAGGCATGTTGTCGATGTGATAGGATAGGATGGGATGGTGATGTGATGTTAGATTTGATTGAACTGGTGAGGATACTGGACCGTGGGGTCACACGGTTGAATGATTAGATGGCCTCAGATGGGGATGGGGTATATAAGTACGTTGATGTTTAGGATAAAGCGAATTGACTTCTAGAAATCTGCTCAGGTGCGGCAGAAGCTCCCTTTATCTTCACTCTCCATCACTCCGCGCGGGTGAAAGAGAGGGGAAGCCCAGCACCACACACAGCACCCCAGAACGGGGGGGAGCTCAGGCGGGGTAGGTGGCGCTAGCGGCGAGGGAGGGGGAGCCGATTTCCTACTTCGGAAGGGGCCGCTAGCCCTGATTGGCCCGCCGGTAGATGACCGGGGTGCAGGAAGTCGAGCAGCGAGTCAAGCCCATTACTTAACGGAGCTACGGAGTTCTGGTCTCACTACCCCAACTTTTCAAACCATCAGCATTGAACGTATCAAATTAAGCACACAGCATACAGTAGGTAGTTGGAAGAAATCGCCTTCTAGTAACCACCCTGTCGGAAGGATATGGAGACGGGGAAATGCACTATATGTAGGTTAAGGTTTGGCTGTGGTAGCAAAACAAGATCTGTGGCAGCCCGAAACCGGTACCAGCAAACTGGCGTACAGTACCAGATACAGAGCGAGATAGAGGGTGAGTGAGAGACATATGATGCACGCTATGCCACCTTGGCGAGAATAATTATGTTCCGACGCAGCGCTTAGGTACGGCAACCAACCTCGTGGCATCAATAGATTCCAATTCTATTCGTGTTGTATCGCATGAGCAGCGGGACGCTAGCTGGTAACCAATGAGGCTCATGGACAGCCGCATAGAAATACACCTAAGTAGGTACTTGCGGAGTGATGGCTAGCTTCATTCCAACGGCACAAGGGAACTTTTTAGCCCAAGGTACTAGCACAGGCAATCAAACCGGAGGAGGGGGCAGAGTAATACATACTTTACGATACATCAGGTTCCCGTCTTACTTACACATGTGTACTTACTGTACGCCGTACAGTACTAGTACTACTGCATACCACCTACATGATGTAAGGTAGGTACCTATGTACCCTAGGTAAGTTGCAGTACAAAAGCAATGGTGGTACCTGACGTACATATAGATAGAGAAGAAGATGACCAATCTGTGAACAGGAAACCTTCAGACCGAGCTATGGTCGAGGCTTGATAGATAATCAGAGCCGAATGATCAAAGAGGAGTCGACACTATTAATTTACAATAAACGAGGGTCTATACTACAGTAGGTAAGGTGACAACAGAGTGACACAATGCTGCGTGCCATGTTAGTCGAACTAACCATAGGTGGGGGTAGACCCTGCAAGAACCCATGTCCTGGGGCGATTCTACCCCACATTGTTGCGGTCATCTGCTTACGACATGCGCAGCCCCGAGGTCTTAAGCTGAGCTTGCTCTAGACGCCTCCAGACGGACAAAGGGAAGCTTTGATCTGACCATTTAATGGTCGCTTTTATGTCCGAGGCTCCTATCGGCGTTTGTCAGGCATCATGGAGCGAATATGTCAAATATGTGTCAACGGGAATTAGTAAACACTATCCTCAAATCTGTCGACAAGGAGTTCGAGCGATTGGACCGCGCCCTGCGGGTTAGCTCACGGTATTAATACCTATGATAGTATTTCTATCTCGAAGGGTACCTCGACACAGGTATAGGCAGATGAGGCGCCTGCGACAAACAGGGAGGGATGCAGGCTTCGGCAACGCAATTGGTTGTTCTGTCTGTTCATCGGGGTTTGGTTGGGTTTTGACAGCTGCACCAACGCCATCCATAAGAGGATGGAAAATTCCATGTCAAGCTTACTTAAAACACCAAGATGGGCAGACATCGACTCATACATAGTACAAATACACATCATTAGCCTATATCCAATGTATATGATACTACAACCTCGTTATCATCCTACGTCGGTAGATGTTAACACCGGAGAGCGACCTAAAACGACAGCACTTACTAATAATTAGTCTATGACCTCGGGAGAGCAAGGCCCGAAGTCATAACGTCACCCATAAAGAAACAAAATAAAATAAAATGCCAGTTAAATTCCAAGTAGGTTTAGTCATATTGTTAAAATGTGAAGAGAAACACGAATCCCGGGACTAACCATGAAACGGCCACTGTGGGCTCGAAATGACGAGTTTGCGATACCTCGCAATATAATCAAATCTGAAGGCAACTATAGTCATAGTTCTTCTGGACCCCTAACCTACAGGCAACCCGTGGATCTTCATTCAACTTTCTTTCTTTCGATTCTTTAAACTACCCTAGTATGGTAACATAATGGACAGTAGAGAACATTTTACATATAGTTTTCCGTACAATTCAAGCTATCTGTGTAGTTGTTAACAGTGTCTAATCCGATCATTGCTGTTCTTTATGCCTGGAACAACTTTCGTTGGTGTTAATGTTTAGAATAGATAAACTCGGGAGCGTTTGTGTATGAAGAACGAATACCACACAGAATGCTCCAATTGAAGATAGTTAAATCCTTGAATCCATGTGGTACCTTTTTATCTTGGCTGATAGCTTCATGTGGCATATTCTCTTCATATGTCCTAGTCGCCCCCAGTAATGCCGGCACTTACCTATTAAGTTATGCTTGCATGTAGTATATGCTGGGTGATGACCCCTGTTTCCCATGCTCTTCCTGGTTGATGTGATCTTTCTCGGGCGTCTAGAAGTAATTGTGCTTCGCTCACGCATTTATTGTCCCCCTTGTCACTTACAGGGTGTTTTTCTCGTCTGTGTCATATAGGCCACGATCTATTTTAGGGATATGCATGAAAAGGGATCGTCTTCGATGTTTGATAGAAGGGTGGGTTAAGAGCGATATCGAGTCCTGTAGTTATACGTTGGAGTTTTGAACCACCAAAACCAACTTTGGTAGGAAAGCTCTTACTGTAGGTAGGTATGTAGTACCGCGACAGACAAGTGCCTATATGACCACCTCTCACGGTGGTTATCGTGCCGATTACTCCATTACTTCTATCTACCTAAGGTAGGTAAGTAAGTAAGTTCCTAGGTATCTATAGGTAGGTAGATACACATTGTTGAACGTGCTATAGACTCAGTATGTATGCTATAGTACCTTAGGTACATAGTCTCAGCTTGCGATAAGGAATTTCCAGCGGGCTTCGAGGTTGTGTATCATATCGATAAGCACACTTGGGGCAGGAATTGAGGGCAAGCTTGGTCGGCGCCCCATCTAATTTTTCCCCGACCTCAGCATCATCACCCAGCAGCGCTGCCAACACGAGGGCAATTGGAGGCAGCAACTAGCCAATTTTCAAAAATACCATCTGACATGCGTTGCCGCATACGATAAATTGAACCATGGCCGATGTCGAAGCGGCCATCGCGGCCGCCATGAGCGCGGCCGTGCCGTTGCCAAGCGCCCCGCCAATGAGTGAGTACTGCACGTCGTCGTTCTCCATCTCCATCTCCATCGCGTTCCCCCCTCGCATGCCTATAACCTGGGGCCGTGGCCTGCAGATGGCCCGGCGACGGCGGCCCGCTGCTACAATGCTGCTACGGGTACCGCTCTGAGCCCTTCACGTTCGTTCGCATATCTGATGCCATGGCATAGGCCCCGTCATCAAGGCTGAACCCCTCTCCGGGGATGCCATGGTCGTCGACTGTGAACCTGCCGTACCGCCGCCGCAGCCGCCGCAGTTGCCGCAATCGCCCCTCAAGCGATCCCGCTCGCCGAATCACGCCGACCCCGTCGGTGGCGACGAACACCGAAATGAAAAGCGGATGAAGACGGAGCCCGCCCCCGAACATGACATGGACGAGATAGCACGAATGGTCCAGGCAGTACATGCGTCTGTTATGAAGGATTTCCTTTCGACACCAGCTCCGAATATAGAACCCAAACCCGAACCTGAGCCCGAAGTTGCACCCGTACCTGCCCCCGATCCCAGGCTCGAACCCAAGTCCGCACCCCATTTAGGGCAGTCGGACGAGATCTTTGAGACGACGGAACATGAGCAGCTCAACATCGAGTCGGCTCTAGAGGCCGCTCTGGACCAGCAACGATCCGCATCGGAAGATATAGAGCCGCGACCGGACACGCTGTGGAATAATCCGCGGGATTATACTCGCAGGAAACATATAATTCCGGCCTTAGGCGCCTTGGTCAGTGTGCACAGCCCCGGAGTGATGTGAGAAGCACGGCTGACAGAACAGCAAGGCTGTTGACATATTGATAGCTCTGTCCGAGCAAACACTGGAGGATACCGTGGCCACGTTGACTAGCGAGTCCGACTCCGATATTGCTAGAGAATACAGTGTGTTGCGAGGTGCATTCGATCTACAGCGCAGGCAGTTATCCCATCCCCAAGAGGCGCCGCGAATCCTCAATGCCGGCAAGCTTGGTATCAAAGATCAGACAAGAGAGGTGATCCGGATAGCTAACCTCGCTTCAATATGTGCCAGCATATTTGGCACGAATGAAATAACTTTGGAGGAGGTTAACAACAACTTCTTAGGCATATTCGTGCCAGAGGGCCGAGGATTATCCCACGACGCTGCAGAACTGTATTTGGGGTTAAAGACACAGCTTTTTTTGGCTGTCTTAGAAGGCGGTCTAGATAAACCAAAGGATCAGTTTCTTGAAGAGCTCTTCGTAACAGATGTTGAACAGTCCTTGCAAGCTCACCATCCCTACCTCCGCTTAACAATATCAGAACTCGACTTCATTGCCAATTCGAAAGCGCGTAAGGCGATGCTTTTGGTCGCCTCCGCTCCCGCTGATAGTGTTTGTAAGTTCTTCATAATTATTGTAATTGTTTTCGTGGCTATTAACATCCGTATTAGATACCCTCAGCAAGCAGTTCACATACGAAGCTTTCTTGGATACCCTTAGCACATTTCTCAACGATAATATTGACAGTATCCAAGCTCAAGTGTCCAGTAAACTTGAAGCAAATATTCCTACTGAAAGTCCTGCCCCGGCTGATAGTAGTACGCATGATCCAACTAGCGAGTTCGACTTAAACGCCGTGATAGCGGAAGCGTCGCGAGCAGCAGCACAAGGCGCATTCCAACCCAGTGCTGACGACCCACCCGCATTCGATGACCTCTCTGCCTTTCTCTCAGAAAACGTGTCTAGAGCCGTTGAGCAATCGAGGCAAGCAGCCGAAAGTGTAGAGCTACCCTCGGCTATTGCTTCCGCTGCGGAGAGTGCATCGAGAGCTACAGCGCTGGCGTTAGAAAGCATTGCGAGGACCCAATATCACCCAACAGCATTACCTCATTCATCTAGTATGTTGAGCATTCTGTGCACCATGTACGAGAAAACTGACGAATACCAGACCAAACCCAATCTTCTACCAATCATCACAATTACCAAGCGCAACAGACACTAGCCTCCCAATACTTTCCGTATCAGCAACAGCAACAGCAAGCGCAGCAGCAACAGCAGCAACAGCCAGTAGCCAGCATGCAGACGAATTATCAAACGCCAAACGATCGCTTGCCTCCAAATCAGAGCGACTCGACGCCGGCTCTCTATGAGCGGGCTCGGCAAGCAGCTGCGGCACGATCCTCAACCCACGCCCGGCGCGAAGGCTCTCATTCGACCCGGCGGCCGTGGAGTCCCGAAGAAGAAAAAGCGTTAATGATGGGGCTTGATATGGTGAAGGGCCCTCACTGGTCTCAGATTTTATCTCTATTTGGTCCAAATGGCTCAATCAGCCAGATACTCGCAGACCGAACACAAGTTCAGCTGAAAGACAAAGCCAGGAATCTAAAGCTGTTTTTTCTAAAGACTAACTCCGAAATGCCATACTACCTACAATGTGTTACGGGAGAGTTGAAGACCCGGGCCCCTACTCAAGCCGCCAGGAAAGAGGCAGAAGAAAAGGCGAGGATGAACTCTGAAGAGCATCAGGCACATATGAATGGAATCCTAACACTGGCTGGCGGCCTCCAAAACAATACAGTCCAGCGGCCTAGTCCTTCTAGCGTTGTTCCCAATAGCACTCCATCCCACCAACAAGTTCCTCATCCTCATTCACAGTCACATCATCAAAACACGCCAACAATATCACGACAGCTGTCACAGCCCATGGTTCCGGCCCAGCCACCCCGCCCGGTCATCCCGGCACCTCAGCCAGTCAGTTTGCCTACCCTCACGCCAACCAACCAGCAACAGCATATACAACCGCTTCCACCACACCAGTCAACTTCACTGCCAGAGAATTCCCCAATAGTACCCAAACTAGAAGAACCAACCACACGACAACAAGTCACAACGGCGCCAGAACCGACAACGCTACCAGATCATAGCAATTTAAGCATTGAAGATCAGGCACTTCTCAGTCTCAAGGCCGCCATGGAAGGCGAGTCTGCTGCGGCGGCGACGCAATCAACAGACTGCTTTGTCAAACAGGAAGAACATGCTAGCCATAACGATATACCAATGATATGAGTCCACATACTTGTTTCGTGTTTATTTTCATAAATTGTCATTGCAGGGATTGTTTTGACTATTAAAGGAACGGAAAGCGCCTGTGATTCTCTCTAAGGTTTTATTTTTGATACCCCCAAGGTCAGAGTGGTTTACAGGCTGGTTTAGGTGCCAGGAGAACAGGCTAACAGAGGCATTACAATGCGAATAAAGAAACTGTTTCCAAGTCAAGAATGAATTGTGTGATACACGGACTGACGTATGCCCTGTGAATTTAGGCGGGTTCATAGGACGTGTAGGCCGCCTGGGATAGCATAGCTTACCAATGGCGTTTGACATTGCACAATTACGTGTGGCTGGAATGGTGTCACAATAGTTCGAGTCGGTTAGCTTGATGCTAGCTTCGCTGAAGTAAGTGTATTGTATTGTTACCAGTGTCCCCCAGCCACTGGATTCTCATCGGCAGTCTTGACGGATAGTTAGCGTATTAAAACACGTAGGCTACGCGAAGTACGCGCTTTAATGTGAAATATGTGTGTTAATCATATCTCTCTGGCTGGTACCTCCACTCCTACCATAAGTACATACTCTCCGCAAACACCGCGTCGACGACCGATTTGGCCGGGGGGGAGAAGGACGATACAGCGAGACTCCTCGGAGAGATGCCTATGTATCTATATCAACCAAGATTCAGCAAACGGGACCTGGAGATTTTGCTTCTTCCGCTTCTGGATATTCACAAGGATAGGCTATACGTGTCCCGGCTAAGGTGTTGTAGTCTAGGTACTGCAGAATAACTTTATTGGCATGGCATGTATTGAGGGAAGGGAGCTGCACGAGGACAAAGATAACGAGCGTATGAGGAAGAGATATTAGATAGTAAGCTAGCACACGCTGTAAACACCTACCAACAACTCCATCATCGTTGATTTACTTGTACTATGTCTCCTGGTCAGTGTTTCGGTCTTGCAGTTGCGAGTTTAGACATCCTCAAGGCAAGGCAGACAGACAAACAGACAGATCTGGAGTTAGACTCATACTTTCCGAGGATATAGACCAAAACATCGCGAGCACCCTACAGAACAAATTTACAAAAATGAATATATTTAACTACACTGATGAGTCCTTGAATGTGGTAAAGAATGCTTCCTAACGTCATACAACAGCGCACCTACGGCCTTTGCCTCCTTCCCTATGATATGAGATTGCTTGCCCATGCTAATAATGCCATGTCACTGCACTGGCACCCAGTCCCAAACGAGACACGCGCCCACGCCCATAAACGCCAATGCATTCCCATATCCATACCCGCCTATAAATATGAGCCGCTTTCTTTGATGAATGAACCTGAACCTATAAATGAGAAATCGATGTCTATCACATCACGTTACAATCCCGGTCTCTCGACGACCCTCCAGGGGTATTACTGGCAGCGGCAGAGGCGACGGATTGCCGCGGCCGATGCGGCGTATTAGAGGAAAGCTCGGCGTTACTCGGGCTTCTCAAAGCCGAGCTTCGCCTTGTATTTGGACTTCTCGGGTTACTCTCCGGATGGCTAGGATGGCCGGCTGGCGGAAGATACGGAGTCGACTTTGCGGCCTTTTCATAATAACTGCGTCAGTGACGTCTACTAAGTGTAAGAATTCTTTAGGGTCTCGGGAGCTTGTAGGAGTAACAAGAAGAGAGAGAGAGAGAGAGAGAGAGTTATCTGCTCGCTCATGTGATTCGTGCTCTCGCCCCCATTGTTCTCATCCCCAGTTTGGTATGTCTTAGAGCTGCCGCCTTAGGTTACTAACCTGTTCGTAGCTGGGTGGTGCGTCATCCAAGCCATCATCTGGATTCCTGGGAGGAATCAAGGACCGAACCTGCTGTGCGGGTCTTCCACCACCGGCTTGCGCGGCCGCTCTTGCTGGCTGGTTAGTAGAACTACCTCTAGGAGGCGGTAAACTATGGGTGCTCCCTCGGCTCGTGCTGCTAATCGACCCGCCACGGGTTCGGTTACCACCACGACCACCGTCTCTTCCCTGCTGTTCAATGAATTGCTCCGATAAGCGGCTCTCTCGGCGTCGGGCTGCTTGCTCTGTGCGATGCCGCTCTTCCTCCTCTTCCTGGAGTTGCAGTGCCAGTGCCAAGTCCCTGTCTTCCTGCTCGTGTTGCGGCGAAAGCGGTGCGGTAGTCGTTCCTGATTGACTTTCTTGATTGTTACGCGACCGTCTATTCTGCACCGTTTGCCAACCGCTGCCGCTAGACGTGCCAGCGGCGGAAGAGTTGTGCCAAGTGTTATCGTTACCCGCTGTTCGTTGGAGCTGGTTACCACCTACGACACGGAAGTCACCAGAAAAGAATTCTGTCCGTTCGCCTCTAACGTCCGCCAGCGATTCCCACACCACCTCATCATGGGTAAAGTAACCAGCATCGGTAACAAGCGTGAATAGCTGGCGTGTCTGCGGATGCCGATATAAGGTGGAAAAGTGATCGTTGCGGAAAAGGATTGAGACTTCCCCGGGCTTGATAGATTTGGTGACAACATCGAGACCCGAAGGCGTCAGCTGGGTTGCTGTCGTGAGGAGAAATGATTTAATGGTAATGATGTCTTGATATAGGTGCTGCTCGTCGTCTGTAAGACCAGCTGGTGAATTACTGAATTTGACTTCGAGCTCTTCTTCATGGAATAGCAGATTCTGAGCATCATCATACGAAGTAGCTCGCCTTTTCAGTGCGTCATATACGGCATCATCTTTCGGAGGAAGCCAACCGTGAATGAGAGGAATTTTGAATGTAGCATAGAGCTCCATATCTCTGGTTTTCTCAAAGGTACCAGGAATACCGCCGTCACCATCAGGTGGATGAACATGAGGCAGCAGTGTTTTTTTGTGAGCAACCACGGCTTCGGAGGTGGGTATAAAACGTGGATTGACGTTCATCCCAGTGTGTAGCCCTTGTAAAAAACTATACAGCTCTAGCATATCTGGCAAAGGTGTGTTCGACTCCACGTGCTGAGAAGACATGAGCTCATTCACAACCACCTCCAGAAGGAAACTGAGGCTAACTTGTTCACGAGATCCAAGTATTTCGGCCAAATTCGTACCGGCCCGGTCAGCGGGTGTCGTCAATGTTAATGCGTTCACCAAGGCTACCAAGGGACAAGGGCCATTAGCATTTTGAACCAAAATAGGCGATTTTCGGGGGTTTACGGCCGCCTTCGAATCATGCCAGCTGATGTTTTTGATCTGGTAGGTCTCTGACATGTTTATATTATTCGGCGATTGACGACGTGGAGGTTGTGGAGGTGGGACTTCCACCGACGTCCTAGGCGGCAATACTGGTGCCTCTTCAGTCTCACGAGCCGCCACTTCTTTCGCTGTATCCTCTTCCAAATCTACAAAGTCTTCCCAAGTGCTCTGTTTGGAGAGGTTGCCGGGAGCAGGCTCTGACGTGGATTCATGTTCAACTAAGTTCCAGCCATCGATGTTCTCTGGCGGTATTTCCGACTGGGGTACCCTGAGTTGCTTGCCCTTGTTGCTGGATTCCTCCCCTTCCCAGGCATTCTCATCGCCTAAGAGATTGTTCACAGCTGCAGAGTTTGCCGGCGCGGGGCTAGGGGACGAAGCTGGCTGGATGTTCTTGGCAGGTACGCCAGGCGACGTCGACTTCAAGTGAGTGCCCCAAATGTTAGCATCGAGGTCCTGGTCGAGCAGCGACGGCGGCGTGTGTGCATGGTCATAGCTCCTCCCCTCACTGAGCGTCGGCTGCCATGGGTTTGTACTGTGGTCCGGCAATTCATGAGCCAAGGGGATAGGGAATGCCTCGGTCGATGCTTCTGAAGCATTGACGGGCTCGTTTGGGGGGTTCTGTGCGGCATTGAGTGCTTCCGAAGAACGTTGTAACGGTTTGCGCTTGAACGGATTCGTCTCGGATCGCGCGACACCAGGGCGTAAGACGTCTGGGACCTCGACCGGCCTGGTGGGTGGCCCGTTCCTTATGGGTAGAGTGATTTCCTTGTCTATGTTATTCCAAGGGTTTTGCGCCCCTTGCTCATAGGGGCTGGTAGTGGTAGCGCCAGGTATCAATGGATCCGGAACTTGTCGAGCTATATCGGCGCTCTCGGATTTGTTTGTCTCGCCATGTCCCGATGGCGCCAGGTCCGGTGCGCCCCATATCCGTTCCGAGTCAACTTCGGAATCGGTAGCTGACCATACTTCTATGAGGGCAGGATTAGACACGGTGGAATCGCTGTTATTCTTGGTGTCGCTGGCCGAGGAAGTCTCGGGCGGTGATTTTCGTGTCACCATCGTGGGAGACACGGTGGCGGACGATGAGATGGGCGCGAATGCCGGAGGGTCTTCCCTCAAAGCTACCGATTAGCAAGCAGCGCAGCGAAGGTTCTGTGAGGACTCTAACGCTTGAGAAGTATGTGCAGCAGGCGGCAAAGGGAAAACAGAAAAATAGGCGGCGTGGGTCGAGCGAAAGTACAAGCGCCCCACAGTTGCAAATCTATCGACGCTGAAGCCTAGGTTTGCGAGCTATAAGCAGATATAAGGGAACCTAAAGAGGTTGCGTCATCAGAATAGATGAGGTAGGTAGGTAGTTATACATAGGTTGGCAAGGCGCCCACCTAACCATACAGTAGGTACCTAGCCGAGCCAGCTAGCGTTGTGGTGAGCCAAGCTACCCCAGGTTGAGATGAGAGCTTAGAATCACAAATATATGTACCTATACCTAAGGTATCGGGTATTTGGTATCCGGTATGCTTAGGACAACTGAAGATTCGGAAATGGGGATTGGAGGAGAGAGCGAGCTTTTCCGACAAGTGATTGAAAGTGGAAAGTGGAAAGTAGAAAGATGAATAATACTGTAGCGAGAAGAGGCCGAGTCGAAAGCGACCATGCTAGGTTACTGCATGTTTCCAAAGTGTCGTGTGTTTTGTTGTGTTCACATGGAAAGTCTATTCGATCTGCGCAGGCTGCAATAAAACATCCATGAACTGCAATTGACCTCTCTTACATGTACGATCTTGTAGCACTCGCTCACTTTACATACCTAGCAGTCGCCCTGCTAAGGCGATCCCTCAGGTACCTCAATGTGACCGCTGTACCTGCTGTGCCTTCAGACCTGCAGGTGCTGTGGCTGTGCATTGTCGCCCCAGGAACCAGCCAATTGATGGGGGGTCATAGCCGCCAAGCTGGCTGTTTAGCGTGTAATAGCCTGTGGCGACCCCTACGAAAACCGTGGCTGAGACCGGGGGCTACTGTTAGTGTAGAGTGCATTCAGGATTCCTCAGAGATCCATATCGCCTCCAGGCAGCAAGATTTCTGTACCGTGGTCTAGCAGAACTTTCTATCTATCATGATCGAACGCCGTGCATGCTACACGTAAAGTGCGCTCGGACTTGGCGCTTACCTTGATAAGTGAGTGCGGCGCTGTTCGGGCTTACAGGTTACTAACCTTACTCTATTGTTTTTTTGTTTGGGCCGAGACTTGCGACTTATAAGTACATACTTATGTACCTACCTACCTAGGTAGGTAAGGTATGGATCAGAGACCGCTACTAAGAGCTACCCCGGTAACCTACCTGGGTCCTTATCTAACGTTAGGTATTCTACCACATGAATAAACTTCAGTATCCAACTTTTGATTAGCGACAACTAGGAAATCCTGATTCTGTATAACTCAATGAAAGCTCACCCGCAAGCCATGTGCGCTAGCAAAGCTAGCAGGCGTGTGGTTGTGTAACTAGGGAGGTAACCACAGCTTGTCCCCATACCAAGACCGTTCGTTCTAAATCTAAGCCGCAGTGCTGGCCTATCTGGGCCTCCAATCCCAATCGATCAGGGGACTTGGTTAAAATCATAAGCATTGCCAAAAGCACGATTAAGATATCCATCCATGGCTTGTTGCTTCGACACCCAGTCAACGGGTACCTCAAGGCCGAGTTCTCCCCTAGAGTCCAGCTCCTCGAGAACAGGCCTAACATCTTCCCCGAACTCGAGCCTCATAGGATTGCGATACCAACTCGCGAAGTGAATCTGAGCCAGCATGACACGCACCTCCTCGCTCATGTTCGGCATACCGGCATGCCATAGTCTCAGGTCGCGGATTATGATGCTCCCTTTCTTGATGTTTGGCTGGAGCGGAGAACCGTGCGTGTCAACTCGCTTCGCTAGGACATCTTGCTTTATCCGACCACTAGCTCTCTCTCCATGCGCGCCTTCTTGGGCTTCGATGCCGCCAGTGCCTGTGTGCGTGCCAAGCCATACCTCGGTGGAGCCATTTTGAGGTGACATATCTGGAAAGAGATCAGTCAATACCACTCCAAACACTCGCTTCAGGTAAGATAAGGGCTCATTGGAGTGAACAAAAGGAGAGCCTTGTTAGTCAATTTACTGTTGCTCCCTACCCACCCCACTCCCAAACTCTAAAAAGAACTTAGAAAGTAGCGAAACAGTGAGAGTTACATACCCACTAGCGGAACGTTGATAACCAGAGCAAAGGGGTGCTCCGGATAAGCAAAGTCAGCATCTGCATGTACCGGTTGACGTTGGGGGGACCCCCCGGGAACCGGTGGCATAGCCGTGTTCCCGGAGCAGAAAGTCCACGTAGCCGAGGGCCAAGCACAGAAGATGTGATTTGAGTTGCGATAGGATCTATCCACATGGAAATCAGCTACTAAAGGTCGTCGTAGGCTCCAATACGGGCAACGCAACTTGTGAAGATGGATGGGTAGAAGTATTCAGCATAAGGAGGTGCGTCTTGCTGAATATTGCCGACATTGTAGTTGAAAGGGCCGTCTTCGCCGCGGGCTTGGAGAACGCGAGCATCTTCTACCATCTTAGTGTTGAGGTGGTCTAGATGCTCATGCGGGACAACACCCTCAACAACCACCAGACCGTCCAGATGGACACCTCGTACCGCGATTTCGAGATTCCTTTTACTGAGTCTTTTGCTCTTGATTTCTTCGGCAGATGGACGGACGACTTGTGGTAAGCTCTGTGTTGAGAGTAGTCTTTGTTGGATAATGGGCCTTCGGCTAACAGCCAGACTTGCGCGAAGCAAAGTGTGACCTCTGCAAACTGTAGGTAGCATCTTGTTAAGACTTGATACTAAGTGATTTAAATTATCATGAGCATAGTATTCGGACTGGAATGCATTGTGTTGAGGCAACGACTCGCAGCTTTATAGACGCCTTCAACAGTGAAGATATCATGATCGTCCAATGAGAGCGAAACCCGAGCTCGGGTTTCGTCGCCTGTTAGACTTAGTTTAGCGCTCTGCAGGTGTCATGGGACGCCCACGATGCCCCCACCTCTACCCCAAACATACTCCTTATTCTTCTGGTGGGACAGCAAATCACTTTTGCACTTGAAGCCTAATTCCGGGGAAATAAATTCTAGAACAATAACCCCGTATATACAGCCGAGGAATCGATGCAGATTGATCGATTGGGGGAGGAAGGATGTCCACTTCATGATGCTGATTCGTTAGTCGTCCAGTGTTGTTGCAAATCAGAAATCATCTTTTGAATCGGCCAGCCAGTAGTTTTCTTGGAGGCCACAAGATGCCTGACCACCTCTTGTTGAGGTGCCTCGGTTCGTATATATTTTGCACCTAGAAATTGATTTCCAGTCAGCATAGAGCAACGCTCTTGAATAATAGAAGAGCGAACTCGCTTTTACTACTTACAGTAAGATATAGGACCAAAAGCATTCACAAGAACAGACGGCTCGTTGGACGCAAACGCGATACCGCAGATCTCGAGACCAATGTGCTCAAGCAGGTCATCCTTAGCTATAATTGTACCTGCGAGAAAACTCATGCTTAAAGCAAGGGATACTAGCCTCTTGACTTGCTGTTTACACGCTGGGGTTAGTAATTACTGAAAAGAGTAAGATTTCAGCTCATGTTTCGGGAGCATGCAGGAGCAATGAGGCCCGAAACCTGCCAAAAGGGGGAAATAATGACTCCAGGGGACTAACTATGGCAGTTTGAGCGTGTATTGCTAGCATTGCAAGTGACACTAGACAGTAGTGTCGCGATGCGGCTAATCGGTATTAGATCTCGGTTTCGTTTCTGTTCCAGAAGAATAGGTAGTTATGAGGGGGTGCGTTACCGTGGCACGCTTTCAGCATATGCACAGTTGGGAGTCCAGATAAGGAAGGGAGTGTGGCTCGCGAAAACGGCGTGAAATGTGTTGGCAAGGTTGATAGCCAGTCTTCGACATAGGACAATGTGGTTTCCCATCTATCCCTTATCTTTTCGTCTGTAGTCTCAATCAAAGCGTTGATTATTCGCCCGAGAACCAGGGATACAGCATTAAGATAATCTTGATCAGACAAAACATTGCGCAGCCTAGGGACAGGGTCCAAGTTTATCTTGAGGGGACAATTTCCGAATAGGCTAAAGGTGATATCCTCGCGAAGGTAGTTCCAGAAACCAGAGTGAATAAGACCTCTGGCTGGGTGGTCAATAAAGTCTTGAAGTTGTGACGCTAGAGAGAAAGCTCCTTTCAGGTGTCTGTTAGGGTCGTGGCCTTCTATATATCCCGACCCGGTCAGCAAACTGTGTTAACTTAAGGGCGAAACTGGCCGGCTCACCAGCGAGGATTTCGTATGACCTCAACAGACAAGTGCTTGCGAGCGCCACACCTTTCTTAATCAACACGTCCTCCGGATCAAGATCGATGAGGAGTCGGATGCACCGTGTATGATACATTTCGGCTGCTGCTCGTGCAGAAGGCGCCGTAGTCTGGCTTACGTACATTGCAGAAAGAGCTATCACAGCGTAGAACARGGAGGGGTTCATCCAAGGCAATTATGGGAACCTCTGAACTGAAAGAACACTGCGAATCACTAAGATCATACCACGGTGCGACATTGCTAATGTAGCGACGGAAGTAACTTGCTAGCTCAGATGACTCTAAAGCTTTGCGGGGTGCCTCGTCTAACGACCAGCCTTTCTCTAGGAGTACAGATACAAGTCAGTAGATGTTAAGTCTACTAGTACTATGGTCAACATACGTTTTTGAGCTGAATCTAGGTTGTTACAGCTTGAGTGTTTAGATGTCGAGACTGGCCTCCCCGAGCGATCACAATACCGTTGCGCTTTCGAGCATCGTTGGCAAATAGGTAAAGTCTCATCGCCTATAACGATGGTGAAAAGCGGTGTAAGCTTTTCAACGGAATCAAAAGTGTCTTGAAAATCCAATGTACTTACATTTAAGCTTACGCTGCCGGCATGTGTTGCTATAACATGGCGAATCAGATAATAGCTCAATCTTGTAATCAAGGGGACTTCTCCTTCGTAAACAGCAACTTCTACTTACCAGGCTATCGTTACTCAAGCCATTAATATTCAGCAAACAGGAGCGCCTCATCTCTTAGCTCACCTGCGTTTCGATACTGCCGTGGCATGGTTCAAGGCGGGTAGGTGACTCTGCTGGTATGGTGGTATAACTTGTATGATGAGACTTATCACGTGATCGCAATGTAATACCTACTGACAGAGATTTCCACCGTTTACGGCGTTTTTTCAAACCCATAAGAGAACCGTAGTTCGTGGTGGGTTGGAGTAGCGAAGTGTCACAATTACCCCTCGTTCCCCTTGCAATCACATTGCCTAAATCATGAATCCGAGATTCTCCCTTGGTGAGTTTTGGTGTTCTGGTGTGCATCGATGGGTGGGTAGCTCCAAATCTGTAGAATTGGGGTGGTGGTACCGGGTAAAACAATTAAAAGGGTTAGTTACTGTACATTAGGTACATACCTAAGGTAGGGAGCCTAACCTAGACTAGTCCCGCCATCATCCCGCGTAACGATGTCGTCCTAAAACCCCACGATTTTTTTACGCTCCACTCCTCCTCTTCCATTCCAAGTCTTGCGCTACTTCAACAACGATCATATCATTATCACTATCCTGGTATATAGGGACCTCTAGTTGTGCATTAATTATTAATATGGCCCTCGTTGAAGGATGGCTCCCTGCGAGCCGCGAGAACTGGGACACATTGATGTGGTGGTGGCAGTTTTATCCAATTGTAAGTCTACAGATTTGATGGCCTAATTGTGATTGATACATGCATAGTTTGCTCATGCTGTCTTGCAGTTCGGCTCTACGCAGTGGCTCTCATCATGGTACGGCATGGGCAAAACGTCGGTTGATAGCAAGCTCAATATACCTGGTCGTATCGCTTGGTTCACCATGGAGGTGCCCGGCTTCATCACCCTCCTCTATACCATGAGTACTCTGCCCATGCAACACGACATTACCGACCTACCATGGCAGAACAAGGTGCTGGCTTCATTGTTCGTCATGCACTACATCTATCGCGCCGTGTTCTTTCCTTTCCTACAGCCGTCCATGTCTCCCATTCATGCGTCGATCTGGGCATCGGCTATTTTCTTCCAAGTCGCCAATGGCACCGCCATTGGTTGCTGGCTAGCCGCCTATGGCCCTACTACACAAGCGCAATGGGAGGCTCAGGGGTTCTCTGTCGCTCGATTTTCTATCGGCCTCGTCATCTTCTACGTCGGACTCGCCGGTAACTATTTCTCCGATGAGGAACTCCGCGAAATTCGACGGAGCGAGATGAGGCGGCAGGAAAAGTTGAAGAAGCAGGGCAAGGCCATCGACAAGCATTACGAGGTGCCGCACAATGGCCTATTCAAGTACATGCTCTTCCCTCACTATTTCATGGAATGGGTTGAGTGGACGGGGTATTGGATCGCTGGTGGCTTAGCATTTACCCCCGCCCGGTGCTTCCTGTTGAATGAGTTCTTCGCCATGCTTCCTCGTGCTGTTTCCGGTGGCAAATGGTACAAGGAGAGGTTTGGTGAGGATAAAATTAAGGGGAAATATGTTATTATCCCCGGAGTTTACTGAACTTCTCCCCTACGTCAAGCGTCTGTTCTGCTTAACTATGCACCTGCGAAATCCCAGACGCATGCCATGGGCTAGGCCTTTTTATTCCCCGAAGAAAGTATCACGTATAGATTGCTTTGTAGTCGCGAGCAGAGAGGGTATTAGTCCAGCATCTAAGGATAGGTGACTCTGATTTGTTGTGGAGCAAACCAGGTGATAAAATTGTGTAATATTTATTCCTCAACTACTCAAAAAAAAGGTTTACTTTACAGCTTTAGTTAGCTACGTAGTTCACGTACATGTATAAACCTATAATGACCTCAAGGAGGTAGCTAGGCTACCTTATAGAAGTGATTCCAGATAAGCACATCTGGTAGAATTTGCTAGTCTTGCGCCTGAGCGAGCTATCGGGTGTTCAACCATAATGAAACACTACATTCCGAAAATTGGCTACGGTCCGGGTGTACTTTCTAGAAGGGCATGCGCTTAATACAGATATCTTCCTTGCAAGGTTACATGCAAATTACCTGAGTACCTACCTACTTACCTATGCAAGACCATCCGTTGTTACACTACCACCTACTACGGTATGATCTTGCAACGACCTCGAGAATTAAGCTAATACACGGTACTTTCACTACATAGACAGCTAAGTGTTACAAATGAGTACTAGGTCCCACGGCCGAGATGGTCAAATCTAATCCCAGAGTCCAGTGTCGTGCAACATGCTGGTCATATCGGGAAGATATACCTGAGCTAAAGGGGTTGAAGTCGTATTTATATACTATCAAAATTACATCACAGAAGCGCTAGGTATTTATATCCACGGGCCTCCTTTATTCTCAAACACAGATTTGAAGAAGAGGAAGAAGATCATTAGCCTACCCTAAGTAATCTAGGGGGCGTATGACTTAAGTATAGAGTTGTAGTAAGTGTAGCCCTTTCCGCTTGGTGGCTCGAAGCTGAAGATGTAGTCACCCCACCAGGGGCCGGCTGCCCACCACAAGGCACCCTGCCAGACGTCGCTGTTCTGCTGCAGGTGGTTGAGCACGCCCTGGACGGCGGTCTGGCATTGGGAGTTGGCGCCACCGGCGAACTCGCCAAGGACTGCAGCACTCGGAGTCAGTTATTGCCATTTGGAGTGTGGTTTGTGAGTGTTTAAAAAGCTTCTAGATCCTCCTCTGTCGCAAAGGGAAACTTCGTGCTCTTAAAATTTCCTAAAATAAATAGAAGGAAATAGGTAGGGGAATTACTCACTGCCGGTCTTGTTATTCTGGCGCAGCCAGGCGGTTGCGCCAGCGATGCGCTCCGCTCCGATGGTTCCGGAGACACACACGTCCGAGGTGCCTGAGTTGTCTGAATCGAGGTACTGGTGCATCTCATAGATGAGCTTGTTGGCCGAGTCGGTCAGCTGCGCCAGGTTGCCATTGGTGGCGGGCCACGAGTGCGCCCCGGACCAGCTGTTGCCCTCTGCGAAAATGTACTGCGAGGTCGCGCCCGCACCACGAATGGCGTTGATGGCGGCCTGGTTTAGGTTCAGAACGAGCGTCTGGTCCATGTCGTGATACTCGTTATTAGTGTCGAAGATCACCTTCTCGTTAGACTTGAAAGCAGTCGCCAACGTCGTCCAAAAGCTGCCGAAGCCGCTGACATCGGTGATGACGTTGCTGTAGTAGCGCCCAAAGTTGTGTCTTTGCAAATTGAAAGTCAGTACTTATCGTTCGCTGTGCAGATAGTAATGATCCGCAGGAGTTGGTGAGTACATAGCGATAATAGGGAATGTTAAAGGGGGCTTAAGTTGCTACTTTCTCTAGAATATAGCATAGAGGAGAGGAACACGTCAGATATAACATACGGGTCTAAGACGGCGTATCCTCCATTGCTAGTGATGTAGTTCACAGTAGCAGTCAGGTTCTTCAGGTAGGCAGCAGAGGCTGCGTTGGTGAGCTTGTCGGGCACGAGACGCTCCATAGAGAAAGCCACGCGGAATAAATTATATCCCTGGCTCCGGAGAGTCTGTAACAGGTGGTAAGAATGTGCCCGTCAAATGCGGTGACCTGAGTTCGGTTCCTTACCGATATGGCTGTATTATCCGGGAAATAGAAATCCTTTCCCCAGGTTCCCGGATAGGTGGTCGAACCGAACTCGGCGACTGACAGGTTGATTCCAAGCCACTTGAACTTCCCAGCTGCACTGGTTGGGGCCGAAGTTGCCGTCGTGGTGAGCGTCGAGGTGGCCAGCGTGGTAGTAGCGGCAGTCCCAGGCAAGCACTGCGAGTAGTACTCGTTCGAAACAGTGCACGAGTAGCCCGACACACATGCCGTATCGCCACTCCAGCCGCTGCCTCCGCATTGAGCGTAGGGCCCGGCGGCGGCGGCGGCGAGACCAGCGAGCATGCTGTTGAGGACGAAGGACCGCATCTTGACTCAAAGCTTCAGAAGATCTCGTTGGCTTGTGTGAAGAGTGAGGCTCTCCTCTCCATCCCTATAAGACAGGTAAACGTCATTATATATGTCCATCTCATCGACAGTATACAGTATACAGTACATCCCGAGGCTGCAGTTAACAAGTAGGTATCACTGAAAGGAGGTCGCTAGTCCGCGTTCCTGCATGAGCAACCTTGCTTCGAGCTCGTGGCAACTAACCAATAATGGAGCACGGAGGCTAGATCTTTGCCTAAACCGGCAAGCGGGTTTCTGATAAATGGAACGGCGGGATGGCGGGTTGCGATCCCGTCTAATCTTTGGCGCTGTTCTACCCATTGTTCCACGAATGGCTCCCTAAACTCGGAGATATAAGGGGGGGACGTCTGCAAAACAATGGTTGCAATGATTAGCAATGACGAAGACACGACCGTTGTTTGCATCAACGCCTCGAGAAGCTATCCGCATGATGCGCAACAGACAGACAGACATCTAATAAATTGCTATTGTCATGAACCAGGGCTCCCCTAGAGTGTTAGGAAATGGATAAGTATGCATGCCTATTGGCAGAATACTCAGCATAATCACGGTAGTTGTTTATGACTTCATTAAATACCTGGTAGTGTATTTGATATTTATTATGTCTTTTTTCGGCATCGTATTATGTTCCGAAGCCGGTGAGAAAGCTTCCGTTCAGCATGATCTGCACCCACCCCTCGGAACAGGTGCCGGGCTGGCGCCGGCCTTGGCACCAGATTGATGATCCAGTCCTTTGGTTGAATGCTATTTAACAGCTGCTTCGTACGGTTTCGCAAAGAAGTCGAATGAGAGCGCTATCGCTATTTGATAATTATAAACTCGAAAGTTTCGCTGGCACTTTTATCCTGCCGCTCTCATCTGTGCACGCTGTTGAAACAGACCCGCCACCTGCGCAGCCTGATATTCCATGCCTCTCTGCACTGTCGATTACACCCGCCGAGGAGGTGTATCGGCATCTCCATGAGCCATATGTCAAGTCATTGGACGTCGTCATGGTCAGTGCCCGACCATCGTTTTGAAATCCTGTTTGTTGACAACTGCAACCGGGGTGAACTAGTAGGGTGACGAGGTGATTGAGGACGAAGGTTTCGACCTTAAGCTTGATACTATATACTACCGGTTTATAGGTAGTCTGAATATCGAAATGGTTGGTGACTTGAATGACAACTAAGCCCGCGAACGATTAGCATTGGGGTTCTTTTCCCTTTTGGCATTGAAAGCAATATGAGATGTAACAAGTGCAAAAGGGACAGGCTCAATTTCGTGAAGTGTATGAATAGACGCGATATAGGGTGCCGGGTAAGACGAGTTCAGTTGCACTTACCAAGGGATATATCCAGCGCAACAACCAGAACGAACAACCCTATAAGCTCACGAAGAACTTTCCGCACCCTGGGACCCTTGATTATCTCCATCGGCTTTAGCGCTGTTCTCAACGCGTAAACATATACTGCAACACTCAACGTCAGCCATCGTCATGTGGAGCCGTGATTTATGAAGCCTTCGGCGGCTTATGGACAAGCCCCTGTTGTAAAAAGGAAAGCGTGGGATCTAAAGGTTGCATAAACAAGAAGAAAACGGTTCCGAGAATTCCTTACATCCCGACAATATACTCTCTTGTATCCCAACCCCCGCTAGCTGCGCTATATCTATCGTATCGAATGCGTCAGTCACCCGATTTCTCTCATTGTACCTAAAGCTAATAAAGACGAATAAAACAGCTGTTGGGATTTGGAGCAATATAAACGAGCCGACAATCATCCACAACACCCAGCGCAGTTTTCTTGGATCGCCCATCACTATAGCTCGCTAGGGTCAGTAATTGCTCTGTTAGTGAAAGTCGGCACATGTTTTAGGAGTTCCGCATGCTCCCGAGACACGTTCATTGCTCTAATGGGGGATTTTTAGACTCCGCAAGCGGTCAAAACAGGAAGAAAATGACTCGAGGGGCTACTCACCGAGGTGTAGACGCGAGTATAGCATAAGAGACTGTCCGTTGACCATCATAAACCACGCAATATCCAATATTATGGCCAGGGGTCCGGCGGGGCCGACGTTGAAATATCGCAGCAACACGAATATTGAGATCAGTGGGATTCCCGTGTTTGCGCATATCGCACTCCAGAAATATAGCCCTCGGCGGCGACGGAACGTGCGAAGGATCGAGATGTAGATTTCGAGGCTGTTGTATACGGAAATGCCGAAGAACCCTCCGACCAACCCGGTCTTTCGTAGCGTGAGTCCATCGAGGATTGGACCGGTTTCTCCTGTCATGATAATGCTGGTGTTATAAATGAAGAGGTCCTACGAGGTAAATTGAGGTTGAGATTTCGCTGAGACCAACCACCCTTCGGTCGCAACTCATATTGCGAAATGCGAAGCGGTCGTGTCTTAGGGTGTGCAAATATTAATAGGGCTAAATATCAAGAACGATATGAAGCCACGTCTCTGACCGAGATCATAGCCTGTGCTCCATCGTCTGAAGTATATGAAATAAAGAAAGAATACAGGTTTTCTGGCCGTGTGATTGATCAAAATTCAACACAGAGGTTAAAGGCTTGATTGAGTACGATACACCTGCGCTACCGCGGCGAATCAGAAGCGGGTATGACTCAGTCATCTCCTCCATGACATAGCTTCAACCACTGACAGAATATCGAGCTTGGGAGCATTTCCGGAAGAGGCTGACCTCCACGTCACCCTGGCGTTTGGTCATCTTTCAATTCAAACTAATACGATCTTCTGGTGAGTTTTTGCATCTCTATCCCTTCGGTAATATGCAATTTTATCTTCAATTTTATTGAAGCGCTCATTCTTGAATTATTTGAACCATCAGAGCCTTCATCTACGAAGACGAAGACCACCAAGCTAAGGTAGCTTGACTAATACAGCCGGCCGCTAAACATTCATCGACCGATCCCATTATATATGGAGGCGTCTAAAGCCGTCTATCTGTGCCCGATCTGCTGGGAAGGCGGCTAGTTTAGACGGAGATATATAGCGCTTGTGTAAGTCGGGGTGCTGACCGCGATGAACGTGAGGGCCAAAGCCAGTGCCATAGTTTTAATTGGGCCTATGAGTTCCATCCGTTCTTACAGGGGCTGAGAACTTTTAACTTTGGTCATCATTTCGGGAGAGTCTACGTGCATCTGATTTGCCAGGGTGACGTTGTAAGTCCGTATATAAAAGATAAGGAGGGAAGGAAGGAACTGCTGTCATAACCACTGGTGTACGGCGTACACGGTACGTGTATGGAGCGTAGCGGCTGGAGACTTAGGCAGTTGCTTGTCCTTCCGTCCTTCCGTCCTTCCGTCCTTATCTACCTAATCTAAGGAGCTGATCTAATCTGCAGTGGGGCTGGCCTGCAGCCACTACCCCCTGCCCCCTACCTAGCACTTGTAGCACTTACTTATAAATCTAGCCACACATAACCTTTATATAAGGCTAAACGAATCAAGTTGACAAAAATATTTGTCCTCGGTGAGGCTCGAACTCACGACCTTTGGATATCCCAGTGTATAACTGAATCATATAGAATATGAGACCAACGCTCTAGCCAACTGAGCCACGAAGACTGTTCCAATTGGATTTCTTTGTTGAGGAAAGGAATGATGGACAGTATTATGTAACCACCTTCCGTAGTGGCAGGTACGAAGGACAGTGCACTATAATAGTAGGACCCCGCACAGGTCTTGCCATGTCAATTAGGTACTCTATCCCATCTACACTACAACCCATTAATCCATACACCTTAATTCAATCCTAACAGGGGTTAGTATACGCCGGTGTGGCATAGAAAATAATTAGGGGTAAGGGGTCTTGTACCTATATAGTATTGTTCTTTTTAAAGCCCAAGTTGTTGTTATCATTAGATATCTTAAATGGTTCTGTTTAATTCCTTCACCGCTGTTCTGGAGGTATGGAAATAAGAACGGCTGTTCGCATCAAAGGAAATCAATCTTAGGTGTGGTCGTAGTCTAATTGATCATTTGCTGGCTGTAATGTTGCGTGACATCACCCATGTAATTTGTTACCACTGTTTGCTCTTCCTCCACGCATACATCGGCTGCTTCTCGGAACACCTGTTACCCTAGGTAGATAGGGATGTGATAATTAAAGTAACATTCCCACCCATCTATGTACCTAGGTATGTTAAAAGGAGGGGACGCGTGGCAGCTTAACAGATTAGTCATTAACTTTTTATAGGGAACAAGTTAGTTCTAAGTGGCTAATACTTTAGGTACATTACTTTCTTAGGCTTTAGGTTTACGAGGTAGTGTTCTGAGTACTGCATTTCCTGCAATTTTCTCCTAATAACTACTTTATGATGTCTCGCCAGTATTTAATAGGAGGTATCAGACGTTAGTAGCTATGCGAGGCAGCACTGTAGAAGTCCATAAGAAAATAATAAATTACAGTGCACGACTATTTAATAGGTATACAGTAAATTCACCAATTTTATAGCGCACTCCTAACTAGGATTAGCGGTCTTGCCCCTTTTGCTTAGCACCTCATTTTGCTAGGTACTGGGTAGCTACATTTATGTATAATTTATGCAGAGCAAAACGGTCCTTGAACGGTTACATTTTAACGGCGCCAGTATTGTGTGAAGTAACGTGCTACAAGGCAGACAGACAACGCTATTGCCAAACGCAACGATTAGATATACAGCCACATCGACATATCAATTTCTCTTTCTAAAAAGAACGGGGATCTTAATCCGTAGCCGTAGTGTCATATTGAACATAATGTCACCTGAAAGCTAATGAATACCATGGTCTCTCGCCTGCTCGAACCCGTGCCTATTATTGGCCATCAAGTTGGGATCTACTATCTGGCTGGTAGGCTAGATTCAGCAATGCGAATTGGAGAGCGTGGGCATTAGATTCGTGGCTGGCGAAATGAAGTATGAAAATGTTGCTAGTTACTTGTTCTTTAGAGAGGAGACCCTGCTTCTCCCCAGCATCAACGAGCAAGTCAAGCAATTTTTTGCTTTTAGCTATTGGGTGCCCGGCAGCGGCACGCTTCTTGACTACATCTGACAGGTAAGTTTTCATTTCGCCTCGCAACAGTTGACCGCGCTTGTGTATCTTGAGTGGCGAGTTATTAAGAAGAAACGGTGGGTGAGGGCGATCAACGGCAGGTCCCGGTCGATGCCCAGAAATGTATCGGGGAAGCTGAGTTCATGGCCCTCAGGAGGCTTTTCTGAGAATTGTAATTCTTCGAAGCATTGGCCCCCTTTGCTAAAGCCACACTTGCTTAGAATATGAAGCGCCAGTTTGAGAGCATCGGACGCAGCCGAGTGTCGATTGAGCTCGCTTGACCAACCACGTCTATGAAAGACGACCTTGCCTTCACCGATTGCTGGAATACATGATTCTTAGTTGTATGATTGAAGTAAGGTGCGGTAATCCTCCTATAGAGTATATTTTCAGACTCAACGGTGCCAGCCATTGTTGGACCAAACAAGTTAAGTAGGCCCAGCATAGCAGTGGGTTTTCCAAAGGTTGGATCTCAAAGTAGCTGTGTAATGAGTCTCGGGTCACAGGTGAATAAAGTGTTTCGGCCAGGTGAGATGGAGATGAGTGTATCCGTACCCGTTATAGCAAAGAGCCGATGCCCGGAATGCCAGATACGAGTGAGCAAAAGCAAACATGTCACAATTAGCAAAGACTCAAGATCATCAACAGATCGACGGGGTCTACCGTACGGCATCCATTGAGACCTCGGTTCCTCCGGAATGAGGTTCAACAACGGAAGAAAGATGTTTCCAGCCACAAGCCATGGCACGCTCGTGAGGTGTGTCGGTACTGGAATAAAACCCGACGATTTGGCGATGGTATAGTTTTTCCACAGCCCAAAGACCAAGGCAACAAGACCTACCACAAACAGAGTAAAGGCAGTAGTAATTAGAGTGTTAATACATAGCGGAGCAGTTTATAGTTAGCCCTTCTAGAGGGTGTATCGTTGTTCTAGATAGAAGGGTTAAACTTTAGTCGAAGGGCGCGGGCTTGATGCTCCTACGACTATTAGTGCAGAAGAATATACTTTTCAGGAGAGTAGGCAGGCGAGCTCGACTGTGTAACCCCCTTCTCCCACAAAGGGGAAATGCCAGCATACGTTCATGTCTCATTCTTTCTCGATAGGTGCCCAATGTACATTATACCACGAGTACCTATATGCACATGTACATTGCGGTATGGTAAATCTCATATTAGTGTATTTTCTTCAATATACATCGACTTATGCGAGTTGTTATGCAAAGTTGGTTGCAGGGAAAAGGAGAGCGGGAGAAATGGACTGCAAATATTGTTCAACGACTTAATATTTATCTATCATGCAGCTCAATTGAGCTGGGGCTTGACTACGTTTCTGTACATTTCTATACATTGTTCCTAGTTTGTCTTATATTTTCTTAAGTTTTTAAATATATGTTCTTGTCTTTACCAGCTGCGTGGCAACTGTGCACACCTTGTGGTTGCGCGCAAAACCTGAGGAAATAGTATTATAAAGGTGAGTTCTGAAATCGTAAATTAATTGGCTGCAATCGTTGCCACTGTAGATATATGCAATCAATTCATCATTGTCCTGCGTACTAATTACTTACTGATCCTTACTCATAGTCTCGAGATACCGTGGATTTGATATGGCGAACACAGATGGTTCGACGTCATCCTGCTGCGTAAAGCAGAGGCTAAATAAAACAAATGGAATCAGTGCCGCGAACAACTATGCGAGCAGTTCTGCCTGTTTGGAAAACGCACTCAGGACATAATCTACATTTTGAATCACAGATTCCACCGGCTAAGATCTTGGCCAAATCGATCAGACAACAACACGGTTTCAGACTCGACCGAGTAGACAAGAACCCATTCAATTGTATCCCGCTTCCCGGCACAAGCACGGAAACCCCCAACGAGACCTCAGCGCTGTTACCAGCTCGACCCCACGACCAGGATTTGGCAGGCCATCGCTATGGTGGACTTGCGGCCCCTAGGGAGACTGACTAAAAGAGCCCTGTGAGCACGCCATCTAATAGAAGTACTTGTTGTTCAACATAACACCTTCCTAGTAGACGGAGATTAGCCCTTAAAGGCAAAAGCTTTATTTACTTGACTGAACAACTTCTGGACCGTATTCTCGACAATATTGCACTCGAAGTACCGGAGCCCAACATGACTACTATAGGCTATAGCATGAATAAAATGTATTCTGGTTGATTGGGCGGATGGAGTTAGGTTGCGAGGAGAAGAATGACTAGCTGAAAGTTGGTTTTAGATAGGTCCTTGCCTAACTGCAAAGTCAAATGAAGGAACGATTAAGTCGTTGAAGGAATACAGGCCGGTCAGAATAGTCGGTTTGCCTTTGAAGTCAAGGAGGGGTTGGTCAGGATCTGAATGGTAAGACTCAGCGAGTGTGTCTCAGGCCTCAATCCAATTGCCGGCAAGTTAAAGAATCAGCGTTTTAACTACCTACCTACCTACCTACCTACCTACCTACCTACCTGTTAGCTATTTCAAGTTTGGTAATGGAGCGAGCGACTTCCTAGGAAGTCGCTCTAGCATACTTACCTTACCTTCACAACAAACAGCGAAAATAAAACAGTATGAATCTTTAATATCCGTTTTAGAATGAAAACGGTTACTTTTATTTATTGAGGTGCATTTACGGTTTGGAATTGGACGTGATCCAGTCAAGGTATATTTAAAATTATGCAAGTTTGGCCAAGCTTCCAAGTACCTACTGGGCAGGCTTAAGGTAAAAGCGGCATGGCTCAAGTGAGCTACGAAATTCCCATTGCGATTTAGCACGGGGTAAAGCGCAGCGGGCTATCTCAGAGGTACGGTACGGTACCTAGTACCCGCTGTAGATCATCGGCACACCTAAATGCAGGCACATGTGCAGATACAGTACCAACCTACGGAGACGCTTATGCTGGTGCCGGTGCAGGGGGGGGCGTTAAAATGCCATTCGATGTAAACCTGGGGCAAGCAGAAACATCAAGTGGCTGGTGGAAGCTTAGTTGTGCTGTAATACTAACCGACCTACCTACTAGAATTAACTAAAAGTCACTGCAGGCACCTTATAACTTACCCAAGTAGGTACTTACTATGTAAGTTGGAAGTTAACTTGTTAACTGGGGTGTATCTTTCATCCCGAGACTAAACAGCAGCCCGAAAAGGCAATCGGCAACGTGAACCAAGCTACCTAGGTAGCACTCGTAGCACTCCTCATTTTTGCATTGGCTGTACACCTGCCTCAAGCTCTCTTCTCTCATCAACGAGCAATACCACAAGCACCTATGACCTAACACAAATCCAACTGCAATATCAGCCCTCCCCCCCTCTGCCTCTGCCTCTGCCTCTGCCTCTGTTAGATGTTTGCCTCCCTTTAGTCCGCTCACCCGGTCGGCGAATCTCTAGACGCACACGCTGCATCCAACGTTGCATCGTCTGCAAGCCTCCCGCCGCCTCTCCCAAACACCGACCCCGTCCTCCATCCTGACTTGACTGGTCCATTGCTCATGGCAAGGACCCCTCGAGAGCATAACATTGCCCGAGACCCCCTTAAGTCGCTAATATCAATCTGGATCTCCATCTCAAATCCTCGTCTCCTGCTCGTTCATCGGCGAACAACATGTCGACCCTCGAAGAACCTACCTCCGAAACAACACCCACAACCCCCCCGGCCTGATGATTCGCCAACCGCCTCGGACAAGGAGACGGTACGTACAGCATTGCCTACATGCACCCTCGAAGCCACTGTCACCTTTCCCCCGCTGCTTGCTACTTGCTACTTGCTACTTGCTGCATGCAACCCTTGGAGCGTGCTCGGACTGATCTCACTCCCCTCTAGGATACGTTCGAAGATGCCGTTGACACAGGATCTGTCCGATCACTCACACACCGCAAGGTCCCCCAGCCAAGCTCGCCACCCCCCCATCAGCACTGATGTTGATAGCGTCTCCGATGCGCCAGGGAGCCCCGTGAACACAGAAAAGCCAAATGGCCACGCAGTAGACGAGACCGCCGACGACCCAGATGATGCCAAAGACACCGTCACAATAGACTCGGCACGGGGTTCAAAGCGATTTTCGCATGCTTCTAACGCTTCACACGCTTCTCGCGCTTCTCTAGACAATATAGATCTTAGTGATGGCCCCCCGAGCGAACAGCCAAAGGGTTAGTTGCGTTTAAACAACTTCTCACGGATTAAAGTATTGATTGGCTAATCTTTGAGCGTAGTGGAAGCAGTAGAAGCAGAGGAGCAGGTTGTGCCACAGGTAACGAAACAGCCTACTAAGAAGCTTTCTATTAGCAATATCGCATCCTCACTACCTTCCATGCCATGGTCTCCCTCAAACGCCGAATCCCCCCCGAAGACGAGTCCTGTCCCACCCAACACAACCGGTCCGCTTCCACCACCACCTCCTGCAAGGAAGATCACAAGTCCATTTTCTTGGCTGTCCCGAAATTCTGGCGCCAAAGAAAATGTTGCACCGCCAGCTTTAACTACCACGGGCTCTCCCAGGCGGAACACGGCAAGCTCAATAGCTACGCTAACCAGCAATCCTGAGATGATGCTAAGCAAATTGGAAGAAGAGAACCCTTCGACAGGTGCAAATGGGGGAGTTCGCCTATCAAGAAATAGCTTACGGGATAGATTTAAAATGGTGCGCCTGCGAGAAGAAGCGGGCATATCCTTGAACCCAAGTGACGATGACCAGTCTCAAGGTGTTGTTGTGAACTTGATTACGCGGTCAGCAACCATGGGCATTATGACCCCTGGCACCGAGATTGCCGACGGAGCAAATGCCCAACTACCGCCAGCGTCGCCACTACCGCCTACCGCAGATACGAGTCTGGCTCCTGGCACTGTATCGGGTGTTTCAGCCGGCCCCTCCGCTATGAGTGATACCCCAGTTGACTGGGACCTCTGGCAATCTGTCGTCTATGAGGGGCCGGCCGCGGTTGCTAGAACGAGTGCAGAGGAGTTGAACCGGGCGATCGCAACAGGTATCCCTAGCGCTATCCGCGGTGTTGTTTGGCAAGTCCTTGCTCAAAGCAAAAACGAAGACTTGGAGCTGGTCTTCAAGGAGCTGCTATCTCGGGGAACAGAGAAAGATAGAGACAGGAACAGCAATAGCACGGCCGCAAGTATCATTAGTAACGGTAACTTGATTGCCGAGAAGGAACCTGCGGCCTCATCTGCGTCTTCTACGAAGTCCGAGCAGTCTGGCAAAAGTGGCAAGCGACTACCAAGCACGCCCCCCGAGCCGTCGGAAGCTACTCTGAAGGCCCAAACTCTAGCTGCCGCAGAGAAGAAAAAGAAGGAGAAAGAGGATGCGGCTGCACTGCAAAAGCTCGAGAAGATGATTCGGAGGGATCTTGGTACCAGAACAAGCTATTCAAAATATGCTGCTGCTGCTGGTCTACAGGATGGGCTTTTCGGTGTATGCAAAGCGTATGCACTTTTCGATGAAGGTGTGGGATATGCTCAGGGTATGAACTTTCTCATAATGCCGCTACTCTTCAACATGCCAGAAGAAGAAGCATTTTGCCTCTTAGTACGGCTCATGAATCAGTACAAGCTGCGAGATCTCTTCATCCAGGATATGCCGGGACTTCACATGCACCTATATCAGTTTGAGCGCATACTGGAAGACCTAGAACCGGCTTTGTATTGCCATTTACATCGCCGAGGCATATCACCCCATCTATATGCCACCCAGTGGTTTCTTACCTTATTCGCCTATAGGTTTCCCCTCCAATTGGTTCTTAGGATTTACGACCTCATTCTTTCCGAGGGCCTATCCGCCATTCTTCGATTCGGTATAGTCCTTATGCAAAAGAATTCTTCAACGCTTCTTGGTATGTCGGATATGTTACAGTTGACTACATTCCTCAAGGACAAGCTATTCGATGTTTACATCGATCAATCACCCAGCGCCGGCAGTATTCTCGAGAATGGATTCTTTGGCAGCAGCTCCTCTAATATTGATAAGGAGGTATACCGAGCCGACCAACTAATCCGCGATGCCTGCGAGGTAAAGCTTACGCCGGAGCTGTTGAAAGCTTATGCTACGGAATGGGAGGAGAGAACACGCGCAGAGAAAGAACGAGAACAAGAATTAGAACAGCTCAGAGCTGCTAACGTAAACCTCGCTATCAAAGTTCGCAAACTAGAGGAACGAATTGAAGTGAGCGACCGCGAGCAAGCAGATATGGCGAATGACCTTATTCATACCAAGGTCGAAAACGAGGAATTGAAGGATAAGAACGAGAGTCTGACCGGGCAGGTCAAGGAGCTCCGTATCGTGATTGAAAAACAACCTGAGGAGATTGAGCAAGCTTGGAAACCAGAGCGAGACGATCTCATGAAGCGGAATGCTAAAGTACACGAGGAGAATGAGCGACTTGAGAAAGAGTTGTCTGAACTTGAGGAGCAACTTGTACAGACAAAGATGCAGTATGCGGAGGTATGTTCAAGTCTAGTATTCCAAGATTTTGATGAGCTGTACTAATCGTGACACAGACCAATTCCCAGCATGAGGCACTCAAGAGAAAATGGCAAGACCTAAAGAAGCAGTTTGCTTAAGTTTATGCTCCACAAGTGTCGAATCGCTCGAGGCTAACGCGCGTTTATCACCTGCAAAAAACTTGAAGTTGCTTCCTCCCCGCCTTTCAAGAGCTGAATTCAAGCGGGAGGTGTTCATTTCAGCCACAGAACCCTTGAGACACGACTAGAAATGACGCAAAGAGATAGAGGTTATGCAGGAACCAGCAGTAATTGGATGTGGGCGAATACCATCTTTTTTTGTCGCCCTCCGGCTTTGGTCACGTATTGGTAATCTACTTGTATGCATGCATCAGGAACGCAAGCGGGGTTGATTCTTTTTTTTTCAACGCATAATCGGCGTTTTAATGCCAGTTGAAGGGCAACACGACAGCATCAGAAAGATGTTGTACTTGAGTATGACATGACCACGTTTTGTCCTCGATACCATTACACCGCAAATCTTCCCCAGGAAAGGGGATCGGGAAAGAAAGGAGACTAGAAGGAAGGATAGCTAGGCAGAGCCTCATTCGCACGAACTCTGTGAATGGCACAGATGAGATCCGTCATGGAGAAGACATCCATTGTAGAGAGCATAAGTGTGGAAAGCAAGACATGGTGTTGTGTGTTTGCATAGATGTATAGGCTACGAAACACTGTACGAATGAATACACGATGAGTTGTCTGGCATTGTCAATTGAGGGTATCATTGTATCGTAATGCAACTGATACGATGCTGAGGACCTCTAATACATACAACTACCTGTCAAGTAGGGATGCTTGTGAGTATTCAGAGATCTAGGTGATAATGTTTCATTCTTAAGGGATCGCATAATCTTTCAGGATACGGAGGATTCGAGCCTACTCTTATAAGGAGAAGCAATACACCATCAAGGAAGGTCCTAAAAGCCATCTTATTTGATAGATAGTTGGACCTAGGTTCGCTCTAATCTCTCTACTCACTTGTATCACGAGTCAATCTACTATCGTCAACACGCAGGCACAGGAAGTAGCATATTAATCTTGTTGATTTCAATCAAAAACAGAACGTCATATTGCCACAAATGCCTCTTCGGCGATCTTTTATTGATCTTGACCTAGTAGAAGCGATCCCTTCCCATGCTGAAAATGACCAGAATCCGTGAACACCAGTTCCAGTGCGGGTAATATCGCGATGACCTCATACTCATATTCATGGTGAACCTTGCAGCCCCGGGTTCTTTTCATCCTCTGCGCATCTCCCCCCTTAGTCACGTAGCAGACACAGGCCGCATCTACTTGTGCAGCTTGCGCTGGTAGAAGGCGAGCTCCTCGCCCTCTAGGATGTAGCCGTCGCAGCGGCCGCTCTGGCCGGGCCGGCTAGCAATAACTGCAAAGAGACGACCAGCTTCGAACTGCTTCTCGACGGCAGCCTCGACCTTGCCCTGGGCGGCAAAGCGGGCGGCCTGCTTCCTCTGGACGGAGCCGCTCTTCTTAGCGACCTCGTCGTCGGCCTTGCCCTGCTTCTGCTGGCGTCTGCGGCCGATGGGCTGACCGTAGTGGGCCTCGTACCACTGACGGAAGGGCGCGGCATCGATCTGGACGACGGCGGACTTGGTCAGGGTGTTGGTGCGGACCAGCTCGTTGTTGGAGGGGTGGTAGGCGACGACGATGACACGGGTCTTGCGGGTGCAGCCCTCAGAGGCCCAGGCAAAGTTGCCCGAGTCGAGACGCAGAGCACGGTACTTGTGGTTGCCGCCGCGGGTGCGGACGGTGTGGATTCGCTTGGGACCGATACGGGTGTTGGCCTCCTGACGGCCGGCCTCGAAAGCGCGCTTCTTCCCTGGTGAGGAGGTCAGAACGTATGGTCATGCGGGAGGCGTGGAATGCCATCCCCATAATGCATACGGGCTTTCGATATTTGCACGAGCGTCTCTCTTCTCTGTCACGAGAAAGAGAGGACACACGGGGTATTTCATGGCGGGGACGTACGGTAGTAGGCTCGCTTCGCACCGGAGGCGGAACGCTTGTGGCGTGAGTCTCGTGAGATACCCATGATTGCTATTTTATGTGGAAGACATACTCGGTTAGCGGTGGACGGCAGGTTGTTGGGGTGGTGGTGGTGGTAGTAGTGGGATAAGCAACCAGAATCTGCGGCGACGGTGGCAGCAGATGCCAGCAACAGTAACTCCAAGCACAAATAATATTGCAATTTTGATACAACGGGGAAAGTAGCTGTCGGAACGAAGAGGGACACCACTTACCTGATGTCTATGGCAATCGACCGATATGGGGTTGTGAATTGGGCGTGAGAGAGAGGCGGCGGAAAAAGTTCACGAAAGATCGAAATGGAGTTGTAGTGCAGCGGCTTTGAATTTGCAAATCCAATGTGGGCGCCTTCTCGCAAGAACTTCGGGAGGGGACGTACCCCTGTACCTTATCTAATCTGAAATCCCCACCCGGACCTTTAGGGCTTTTCATTTGGTGGCGAGTGGCTTGTGCTGAAGCATGCTGTGGCGGGTGAAAGAGGCTAACCTAGGTCGAGGTCTCAGTGGCTCAGTATAGTGGGGTTAGTTCGACACACGCGTACAGTACACGCGGTTGCCCAGAAGGGTTCTTGCTCTTCATAAAAAATCAGCTCAGATTTAATCACTCGGTTTTTTATTAGTACTATAGAAACTGGATCATCCGCCCCCTTTTTCTTCGCCACTATATCACCCAAACCAGTGTATTAGACTAAAGGAATGATGAAACGACACAAAGGTCTCCGCGATGTTGCTGACTTGCGGTTCAGATAGCGACGTAACAACAGCAACTTTGGCTCGTTGAGCTGATGTGGTTTCACAGGGGTTCTTGATATATAGCATCAAGTCTTTTGAGTACTCTTACATCTTTCCGTCGCAGGTAGGTTACTATTTGGTAGAAATGGATGGGGAAGTGCTCAATATTATTAATTTCTGAGTCATTCCCCGCTAGTTGGGACGACTTAGAGATCTTATTATCGGTAACCACCCTAGGAAGCACCTCCTCGTATCTTTTGTTCATGTTGGGATCATGGCTATGTTAATAGATCCATGATTTTCGACGAGCCTGATCGTCGTTTCCTTCTCCAACTCCTAAATCGTCTGGAACAAAAATAGCCTCTAGTGCGCTGTTAGTAGAAGGTATATAGAGTGAAAGCCTAACCGGCCACATTACGGAACTTACTGCGTATGATTATGATTGGGCCGCGCTGACTCTGAGGTTGGTCAACGGACGGGCCGGAGAAGAAGCGACTACGCCTTTTGAGAGGGTAAGGAAGGGAAATAGGGCCCTTCCGAAGAAAAGGGTCGGACCAGGCTTTGGTAGGCATCTGGATGGTAGGCATCTGGGTGGTTGGCGAGCCGGTGAGTCTGGGAAGAGAGAGAGGGTTCATCAACAGCGGGCAGATTCTCTTCCCTTTCCAGTCCATTGTCGATTGGGTCTATCCTGCTAGAAGACTCGATAAAAATATGATGACGTAGTTAGAATGTCAGCATATTAAAGACTGGAGTGAAATGGGTGTAATGAAAGCTGTGAGAATGGTGAAGAAATAATAATGGGATTGTTGGAATGGGGACGGCCTTATACACAACTGTACGTCTCGGGCAAAGATGAAGATTCTATTAAGAAAGAGATATCAATCCGTTGGATTAGGTTTAACACCTACTACTGGGAAACCTGGCAAAATTATTGTTGTATTGTAGTCACCCAATTCTATTAGGCCCCCAATGATTTATGCTCCATGCAAACTATAAAGTAAATCTCGGTAGTGGCCAGTTTAATGTATTGTAATTATGTTCTCTATAACCCCTAATCCCCAAGTGAATTTCGGTTTGCATGCTTTGGGTTTCTACTAGGGCATGGAACGAAACTATATAAAGTAAGAGCATCCTTACCTATCCTGAAGGGATAGAATGAAGTTTAAAATGTGACGTTTATGCCCGACAATTAAATTGTAAGAGTCATAGATGAGGTAGATTATGCGCGAGGTGTTACGGGACATATATAATCCTGCACACGGTCAAGTGCTGGACTTGATAAGGTTCTATCTTTTGATAGCATCGCGGTATTGTCACACGGCTAGAGCCAAGTGCCAGCGCCTGTCAGCTTTCCAGCAAGACAGAGACATACGGCAGGTTTTTTTCGGAGTTTACGTTGTATCTGAGAATACCTGTCCAGGGAGGCGTAAAGGAATTATTTAACTCTAGTCATATATGAAGGCCCAAACTATAAAGTGGGACTCCGCGGGTCGAAATTCCAAGAGATAAGGACCCCGAAGACTCCAGTAGGAACCCAAAATCTTACATCTAAAGCATGGGAAGCTTGAGCTTTGACACCGGCTCTCGTGGAGCCTATCCACGGGAAGGTATCTCTGTCAGGGCTAGCAAGGCTAACGAGTCTCAAAGGGACTTAAGTGTATGGGCGTCTAGTCACGCCAACTACCTACATAGAAACTATTGTGAGCAGAACTTTGGTGTGACGCGTCTAATGCTGGAGCTAAGTGTAAATGCAGGTTTTTGGAAGGGTTTAGTTGTGCTACAGGACCTGTAGTACAGGTGTGGGGGTCTAGGATCATGTGACCTCACAACGGTATCAGAGAACCAACTTCAAGATAATATCGAAATTGAATAGTTTTCTTTCGAGATCAAGAGTTATCTCATCGGCAATGAGGCTTGTAGTTAGAGTGGATACATATTTATTGAGTGACAAGTAATATTGCCGAAGTTTCAAATCCGATCACGGTATGGTCGTAGTGTGATATTATAAGGGGCCCGTCTGTCTAATTGTGGTAACGGATTATCGTACTACATCGCGATGGAAAGCACTGAACCAAAAACATAACCCTCAATAGATACAAGGGAAAACCCGCGGACTCGTACAGGGAAGTCAGTTTCGTCAGGCTTCGTCGTTGTTTGTGTCACACGAACGAACCCGAGGGTTCGGGACACCCGATATCATGTAAATAATCATATGTGCGGCAGACTGCCGATTAGATCAGCTCTGGTTAAATCTGATCTAATTCAACCCGACCTTCTAAGACAGTCTGCGTAAGGCAGCAACTCTAGGTGAAGCTATTCAGGCATAAAGGACTGAAGTTCGCCCGCCTTGTAGAAGGGAGGCCAGAGATCTACATGGCCCCCCTGGCTGCATAAGAAGATTATTATGCAATTGAATATCATTACAAGCCCCTGATCTTAAGCCCTTGTCACAGTTTGCTTATAATGTACCCCGACCAGCTGAAGCCGGCTGTGGTGGAGACGAGTTTTAGGGGTAGTCTACATGCGATAGCTTCTAGAAAGTTTCTAATAACGTCCATACTATAACGGGGATTGCCACCACACAGCGGCCGCCATATGAATAGAAACCCAACTGCATGTGTTTCGGCTCGGCAGTGGGGGCTAGTCAATATTTGACTTGTGATCATTACATGAGCGATTCTTTGTGCCAAGAGGGCATATGAGCCTGTCCATACAAAAGAAAACCTTCCTGCTTATGGTCTAGGTATGCTATAAACGCTACATCGCGTGGTATGAATGGATGATTGGATTGGATACCGAGAAGATTGGCCGGAGACGCCGTCGAGCGCCTTTGGTTACGCTATTTACAAGTCGATCTAGCCATACTGTCGTTGTACATTGTTGGGTGTGATCATCCGTCGCCACCTTTGTGATTTCGCAACTTGAGAGCCCGACCCCATCGGGACACGCGAGACACACAAGGCACTCCCCAAGCGTGTGTTATTCCATATACTACCCTAGGCAGGCAGGTTGAAGCTTGATTCGTGTCAAAATTAGTAGAATATCATAGTCGAATTTGCAAAAATGATCCCACAGCCGAATGCCGATGCTGACACAATATGCACTTTACCGTTGGAGCACGATGACAGAGTAGGGTGGTACAGCATTTATGGACATGGAAGCTCTATATTAGCCGAGGCAGGCTGGGGGTTTTCTAATACGGGTGAATGAGAATGAGGCGTTGTGATCTTCTGTACGTCGCTTGATCATGCACCTTCTAGGGTCACCCTGTATTTGTTGGAGGATATCGAATAAATCTAATGGTCTCTATCGTTCGAGATTCTGCCATACAGAGGCATCCGACATCCAACCACAGACAAAAGGAGGGTGGGATTCCAAGTGAGGAAATAGGAGCTGAAAGTTGCCAAGCACCATGATGCAACTTAATGGCAGTGTCGTATGGGCAAGACGAGCGGGTTGCGGGTCGGCGTCAACCCGGTGTAATCGAAGCAGCAGGAAATCGCATGGTTCCGCTTGCCAGCCGATGTCTTTTATCAACTGAACCAGTCATCTTGTCACGAACCACATCAGGTGGACAACAATCCTAAACTGCCTTGACACTACCTAAACTCGCAGTGAAGCAATCAGATGCCACAGCATAGGGCATTGTAAATGTAACCCTTGTAAAGCTTAACGCCGTGTACAGTAGTACTTTTCTCGGGGCGTTTTAGTCCAACAAGAAAATATACCGTAGAAGAGTGATCAATGAGCACGTGCTCTCGTGAACGGTGCATGCCAAAAATACCACATAAAGCTATAACTAACCCAAATTAATAAGTCTATTACGACCATCTCCCAATCCCTAGCAGCAACATACTGTACGCAAACGGGCCCCGAGGATCTTTTAGCGTACCAAAAATTTGCTGGATGGGTCACAAGTGGGAGATTCAAGTCGGGGATGTTGCGTCGAGGAGAGGCCAATCAGAGAGTCGTAGATTCATCTCGCTTTCCGGAAGAGGTCTTCAGAGCTGTCCAGGGTCTTGGCGTATATCATAGTCTTAGGGAGTTGTCCAGTGGGACGGTTGAGCGGGCCCACGTGGAGGCTTCTATTCTTCTTATAGGCCACGGTCAAAGAGCCTCACCTGGGGTGTGCTAAACAGGACAGGGGAGAGAGACCCCTGTGTCCCCCACTCCCGCCCAGCTCTTCGGGATGGGGGTGGCTACACTTATACTAGGCAGGCAGGGACAGGCATGGTAATACTAACAATAACGTGCATCCCTAACCTAGCTAGGTACCTACTATATATGCCATACCTTGTCAGATTTAAGGGGTGGAAATGATGGCCCCATTAAGTAGATTTGTCAGAATTAAGCGATTCCAATTAATTGATAATTGATTGAATTAATTGTATGTTAAGTTATATTTTCGCGTTTGTACGCGCTATATTAAATAGGTGTAAGTAAAGAATCCATTTAATAGGGCCTTTATTTCTACCTTTTAAATTTAATATACCCTTTTAGGAAGGCTTATATAAATAAAGCTTTTTATATAATAAAATCGGATTTAAGTAATTTAAATTAATTTAATTAAATTTAAGCCTTTT